>VMDR010002941.1:0-80606 GCA_007922815.1 Macrotus californicus | reverse complement strand
CTTCCCTTCCCCTCCCTTCCCTTCCCCTCCCTTCCCTTCCCTTCCCTTCCCCCTCCCTCTCTCCCTTCCTCATTAAATTCTATGTGTCAGGTATTATTTTAGGCAGTGAGAATACAATGATGAATGATATTGAGACCATCCTAATGGTCATGGAGTTTACAGTGTAGTGGGGAAGAGACATGACATTCTATACATCATTGCACCAATATTTATTTCATGTTTGTTAGGTACTTTGAAGGAAGTGTGCAGGGTGCTATGGGACTGTATAATGGGATGCTAACCTATGTAATGGTTGAGGTGGAGTCTGGTCATTCTTTGAGAATGAAAACAAAAACCAAACCTCCCATTCTTTGAGGTAATTGGACAAAGTCTGAGTGGTCAAAGAGCCAGAGCTGAAAGTGCCTATATCCTGGGTAAAGATACACAAGAGGGCTTATGTCTGACACCCCGAGGAGAAGCCCTGATTTGTTATCTGTCCCATAGTTGCAAGTAAGATGAACATTTAGTAGAATTACATGGTTATTTTAAGATGGTTCTCTCTCCATTTGACAGAGAACTTCATCGCCTTTCAGCTAATAGCTCAGATAATGAGCTGACTTCCTTTTTGTTCTGGGGTTGCAGTTGAGGTGGCTGTTCTAAAGCAGAAATATCAGACCATTTTAGAGGTGGAGGGTGAAGTCTGAGCTAATAGATTGAGAATCCATAAAAGGGAGAGCAAAGCATTGCAGTGAAAGACACAGGATTAGTCGCATTGCCTCCCAACTCCTTCCTCAACTTAGGTCCGGGTTGGATATCTACAACTGTTCATTCCTTTTTTTTAAGCAGTATTTTTTCTCATTTGCAAAGCAATTTTAAGAAATTTTATAAAAAAATAGCATTAATTACACACAAATAGAGAAAAATTCTTTGTCAACTCTTTCTATCTCTCTGATTTCATCCAGGACAAAGTCTCAGTTTGGTGCTAAGATGTTTTTTAAAATCTCTCTAACACACATATAGGCACTTAGTAAATATTCTTTTTTATTATGAAGGAACTACAGGGAATTATGAGAACATAAAGATATATTAGTTTTTACCTGTAAACCTCTCCCCCACCTCCCCTTTTACCTACTGTAGAGCCTGGTTCTCTTCAATCTCTGGGCTTAATTTCATACTGGCTACTCCTCCTTGTGAGTAGGGAAGGAGAGTTCTGTGTCTTTCTTGGAAATGTCTGGTGTTGGGAGGAAGCTCGATGTCACAGACACAGCACCTGAGACACAGTACCTGAGACACTGAAAGACACAGCACCTGCAGGCTCTGGCAGGGTCTGGAGAACCTGTAGCTTTTATCTTCTCCAGACCCTGGAGAAAATAAAAGGAGGTACCTTTTATTCAGGGGTGTCAATCTTTTCCTATTACTGTTGTCATTGTTGCTGTTGTTGTTGGTATCTTTTAGTTATACATTGTCCTGCTTGTGTGTGCCTCCTAGGTGTCTTCTTTTCTCTCAGCCCACATGCAGAAAGCCACCCTACTGAGTAAGAAGGGGACCTCACATCCAAACTAGAAGGGTTCTGATCTCCTCCGGTTGAGTCTTGGCATTTACTAAGTAGATGAAAATTAACTTAGCTCAATAATAACCACATTCTTGGGAGGAATTCCAGACTCTTTGTTCCTTCACCTTACCACTGCCCAGTGGACAGACTGTGGGCTTGTAGATATGCAGTATAAACTGGGCTTGAGAGTACAGGCTCAAAAATCAAACAAATCTGATTTCAAATCCTGGCTCTGTCTCTTCTGACTCCATGACTTTGGGCTGGTGAAACATGATCCTGCCTTTATCCACCCATCCATCTATCCACTCACTCACCCACCAATCCACTCATCTCTCCACCCAGCCATTCTTACTTTTATCCATCATCCATTCATTTACCCATCCATCCACCCATCCATCCATTCATCCATTTATCTGTCTATCATCCACACATCATCCATTCATTTTTTCATTTTCCTATCTATGTAGCCATCTGTCCATTTACTCATTTATCCAATAAATATTTATTGAGTGCCTATGAGCAAACGGAGTCCCTGCCCTCATGAAACTTACATTCTAGTTAAAGGAGAACAACAATTAATAAATAAGTTAGAAAAAATATATTGTACAATGTCATGTTGCAATATGGACTTTGAAGAAAAAATATAACACTGTCTTTGACCTTGAAGATCTTCCTGGTCTTTTGAGGGGAGACCAGCGCTTGGTGGATAAGTTCTGATACATAAATGAAAAGTGCTACACTGAAGGTGTAAACATACTTTGGATGATATCCTTTCTTCTGGGAGGGGTGGAGAAGATTCCAAAGAGGCGACAACATTTGGGAAACAGTCTTATAGCAGGAGTAGGAGTTCCCAGATTGACAAGAGGGGTGAGGCTGGGGAGGGTGTTTCAGGCACAGCATAGCATAGGTTGAAACATGGAAGAGAGAACAGGGCACATGGCAGGGTCCAGGAAGGAGGGTGTGTGAGGGAGGAGCTGGTGGGGGCCAAACATCATACCATAGGCTTTGGACCTTGTGAAGACAGTGTAGTGACTAGGAAGTGGTTGTTATCATTGCTTTAAAGTGAGATGTGTGTGGGTGAATGAAATGGCCAGATGTTTGAAAAAGAAGAGGATGAGATGCATTTTAAAACAATAATTACAGTGACTTAGATTCTGAAATTCCAAGCTTGCAGGGTTGGAAGTCAGGTTGGAGAAACCGAAATGGCCATTTGGAAGCAGTGGGAATGCGTTACCAGAGAATCTAGGGGCTCTTGCCATTTTCATACCCTACAGAGACATTTGGATTTTCCTGTCAGTCCTGTTGTCAATGGCTCTATTTTGGGAGGTGATTACTGGGTTGTTTTTATGGTTCTGACAATAAGGGTATCTCTTTTCACTGCATCCTTTGATGCAGAGGACTATAGGACTTCTTTTTCCTCTGAAAACATCCTCCCCTCCTTTGCTCCCTCTCTGCTGCTGGCATGGATCCAGCCCATGGTTTTGAGCATGTGCTGCAATGCTGGGGAAGGGTTTTTGCTTTGGAGAGAGAAAGGCATTGGTTTAAATTTTGGCTTCTTGTTATGGGACCTCAATCATGCTACTTAAACTCTCTGAGCTTTGTGTCTTCAGAGGTAAGTGGCAATAATAAAGTACTTACTTTATAGAGCACAGGTCAAGTGTTTCCCAACATGGTGGGAGCACTTGATAAACAGCATCTATTTCCATTACTTCTGTGGTGGTGGTGGGGCACTGCCTTGTCCTTACTGAGTTTATAATCTTGTTGAAGAGGCGAGAGGAGCACTCCTGAATCAAGGAGATGATGCAAGAATGAGTGTGCTTACATTTCGTGGTCAGGAGTGTTGGGTGCACCTAATCGTGGCTCTGAGGGAGTAGTGCCTGTCTGGGGGTTGACAGGTGGTTTGAACATGGGAGAGCGCAGTGCTTCCCATGCATTTGTTCCCTGGCGTTTGATGCTTTAATGTGTGAGAAACGTCAGAAAGCTGAATTGAAATCTATGACTGCTCCATCTGCTGCCTCGTTTTGAAAAGACGTTGATGGCATTTCAACTTTAAATAGATTTCTGACCATTTCATCTTTTACTTTTAAATTTAAAATTTTAATTTCTTCACCCTTTGGATGGAATGTTTATAGGTTCTTTTAGATTGAAGAAGAGGCTGAGGTGAAGGTGGAGACTGAGGGTGGCAGGGCATCTCTTGTCTTTCTGTGATGGTAGGAAAGCCCTCTAATCGAAGGCCTGGTCTTCCTCAGTCATGACACGCCTCTGCCCGCTGCAGGGCTCTGCGTGTGCTCTGTCTTCGGCTTGAACCACTCTTTGTCCTCCTTCCCTGCTCGCCTCCTGCTTACCCTTCAGAGTTTAACTCAAATGATACTTCTTCAAAGACACCTTCCCTGATCTTCCAAATCATGTTCCCCCCTTTGTACAGTCAATCTCATAACCCCTTGTTGTTTTTACATTTTCTAATTGTATAATTATTTGAGTGTTTAGATTCTGTGTTTTCCACCAAAGTATAAGTTTCATGAGAGGAGAGACTACATCTTTCTAATTTCCCCTTGTTTCTGGAGTACCTAGCTCCATACTTGGTTCATAATATGTGCTTTTAAATAGTTACCTATTAATGAAAGTACAGGGGAGAAATGACTCAACAGGGGGAGTAATTTGATTTGGGTTTTGGTACTAGTTTTGTGATAGCATTATCCGTGATTTTTATAAAGAGTGTATCACTTTCTAGTTTACAAGCTCTGATCATTTTTTGTTTGAATCAAAAATGTTTGCCCTCATGAGAGCTTGTTGGGAAGTGATTTTCAGAAGGACGTGAACACTGCAGTCTTAACTTTGGACAGAACCTCAGGCTCTGTCCAACTTCTCTGTGAAGATCAACAGTTTCTCCCCTGAAGTCCCTGCCTTTGTTCATCATGGACCCTGGTGGACTGGAGCGAAAACAGTTTTCTTTAACATCATGTACACTGGAAGCTCCCTAGGCACCCACCAGCAGTGGAGTAGTGGGTGCACAGCAGTGAAGATGAACAAAGTACACAACTTCGATGACTCCCGAACAATGTGAGCTACAAGTGGCAGACACAAAAATGCACATTCTGTGTGACTGCATGCACCTGAAGTTCAGGAACTGGTGAAAGTCACATAGGTGGTGGTGTTTAGGGCGGTGACAACCCTTGGGGGACTGGTGGGTACTAAGAAGGGCTCCTGGGTTGTGGCCATGTTCTTTTTCTTGACTGGGGTGCTGGTTCCATGGTGTGTTCAGACTATAAAAGTTCATTGAGCTTTATACTTGTGCCCACATTTCTGTTTTGTGTATTACACTTAACTGAAAATATTTGAAAAGCACAGAGTTTTAAATCACTAAGGCTGAATCTGAGGAGTGTCAGCTGGGATTTTCATTTTGCACACAGAAGTGAAATCCATCTGGAGTCACCCATTGAGGGATAGTGCCGTGTACCTTCTTGGGGGACATCTGCTTCCCATTCCAGCTTTGCCCATCAGCTGAAAACTGTAGAACAAGAAAGCCAGGGCATTGTGACAGCTCCCCCATCCAATAATTAAGCTCTGTTAATACCTGGAAAACTTCAGCTCATAAGCTATGTTTAAGGGCTTGCATTTTAAAAGTTCTGTATTAGTTAAGGTATTAGGAAGAATCCATGAAAGCTGTTGTAACAGATAAGTCCTAACAACAACTCTGTGGCTTGGCAGAAAGGGATTTATTTTTCCCTCATGGCACAGGCCCCCGCGGGTGATCCTGGTCAGGTAGGTCTTCCACGCAGGTATCCAGGTTCTTCTCCATCAGGCTGCTGGGGGTGGGGGAACGGAACATAAAGAAGCACACTCATCTCACAACCACTACAGCCTGGAGAGATGCATATTCAGCTCACATTCTTTGGCCACAACTGAGACACAGAGCCACGTCAACTGCAAGAGGTCCTGGGACACGTCTAGCAGCCCTGTGTCCAGGAGGAAAAGAAAACAGGTACTAGTGAACCCAGTAAACCTTACTCCAGTCCTCAAAGCCATGGTTTTCTTTTACTTCCTCTGGCGTGGTGTATTCAATTTTATCTTTCACTTGACTTCAGGAGAACTGAGATGTGAAACTCTAGACCCCTTTATCTTATCACACATATGAGGGTATGTTTCAGAGAGAGGATGGTCTGTTTGTGTAAGGAAGGAAGAAAGAAAGAGGCTCTCTTCTTGCTTTTGATATGAGAACAATCTGGTTCTTGTCAGAATTTCCAGTTTCCAACCAGTCAGAATTATCATCTCTTCTGGTTGCTGGTGTACATCGTAAACACTTCTTTTTGAGTCAGGGATAGGATCACCCAGTTAGTTCTTTCCTTTTGCTCATTTGTCATCTCTCTGATAGAAGAATCCTTTCATGGTTCTACTTTTGGATATTTGACTGGACACCTAACAGCCCAGTTATCTATCGTTGTATAACAAACCACCTCAAACCTTAGTGGCTTAAAATAACCACCATTTTATTTAGCCCCAGTTTTTGTGGGTCAGTAATTTGGGATGGACTCAGCAGTGATCCTTCTGGTCTAGGCAGCGGTTGGCTATTCTTGGCCAGGCTCATGTATCTGGAGCCTCAGTGGGGGTGCCTGGAATAACTGGGGCCTTTCTCCAGGTGGCAGCTCACCTTATAGCAGGCTAGCCTGAGCTTGGCCTCATGGTGGTGGATGCATTCCCCAGTGCGCGAGCAGAGGCTGTAGGGCCTCTTACAGCTGGGGCTTAGGACTTGCACAGCGTCACTTCTGCCATATTCTATTGGTGAGAGTAGACCACAAGCCTTCCCAGAAATAAGGAGAAAACAAAGGGGAACGCACTCTTTCCCTGGGATGGGAGAAGCTGCAAATTATATGTGGCATTTTTGGGACCTGACCAGGCCAATTTCAGTGAGGCTTTCCTGACTGCTCAGCTCTTTAAAACATGCTGAAGTAGAGTGTGCCACTGTGAAACGCCCTTGAATTTATGGCAGCCCCCAAGTCTATGCTTACCACTCAAGCCTAGTAGGAGGACCTGCCTCATAGGGAAGTGGCAGGGTAAATTGAGGTGCTGTATAAAGGGCACAGTGAGGGGCTTAGTTCACATAAAACACTTCCACCATTACCATTGAACACTTTCACCAACACTTCCACCATCGCTGCCAAACACTTCCATCACTGCTACTGAACACTATAAGCATTATTACCATTAATACCATTGGGTTTTGCCATGCACTTGGAACTCTACTAAGAACTTGAGATTCAGAGCACAAGGCTTCTGCCTTTGAGGAGGGAGGCATCTGAGGAAGAGACAGATATGTGGGTGAATCTGTGTAATCCACTGTGGCAGATGTATGATCACAGAGCTGTGGTGGAGTAGGTTGAGGTCAAGGGCATGAGTTCAGACCTCATCTCCTGCACTGATCACATACAAGGTCTTGGGCACCTTTCTTAACTTCTTTAGTCTGCAGTTTCCTCCTTTGCGAGATGAAGGTAATCACACAGAACCTATGTCCTTGGGTGTCATGTGGACTAAATGAGATGAGGCAGGCAAAGAACATGTGATTGATCATTAAATGTTAGTTCTGAGAAAAAAATTCCTTAAAATTATCCTCGAAAAACATCCTAAAGGCACCATTCTTGCTTACTTTTCTGCCCATTTTTCTGACCAGTGCCATTGCTACTTTGTCTTTAAAAGATGAAGGTTTGCACACAGGTGGCTTATTGGGGGAGCAGCTCTTGAGAACAATACCTACAAGGGATTGAGGTTAGCAGGGAAAGGAAGAGGTTGAATTGTCGTGCAATAGTTGTAATAGAGGCCACAGCCAATCCTGTGGCTGGGTCTATCATGGCCTTTGGAATTGGAACACTGGGGGCTTACACCAAGTGGGATGCTCTTGAGAAGGTGGCATTACCTTGGGTAAGGCACCTCCGTCTTCAAGGGAGGGCTCCCAGTGAGGATGCAGCTGTGAGATGTTGGATTTCAATGCTCCCAGATGCTGAGGGTGAGTATCCTGGCCCTGCAGGTGTGAGGAGAGTCTTGGGGAAGCACCATGGGGAGGTACCTCTCTTAGAGGTACACTCCAAACTATGCCTCCTTGACCATCAGTAAGCCGGTGGAGCTTCATTGGTTCCTTCACAGAGCGGATTTAGATGCCATCTATATTCATAGACTGTATCTTGCCAGAACTAGAATACCATTCATAGAGAGGCTTAATCCAAGTAGGCCTGAGGACATGGGAATGGGTTGTCCAAGGTCATCCAGCTACCAGGAGGGAGATCATACCACCTTACTTCCCTTAGACCACACTCTTCTGAGTCACAGGAGATTCCAGCCTGTATTCTAAACCTGGACTCCATGACTTTAATGTCTTTGTTGCCCTTAATCCTTACAACTTATTGCAGCTCCTCTCTGGGATGGAGTTTCTTGAATTCCTCTACATGTGTTTTTTAACCTGTGGATCATCATTCATTAAAGGGTCATGAAATCAATTTAGTAGGTGATGAGCACTATGAACACAACAGAATGGAAGATATAGGAATGCATCAGACTCAGGAAGTGTAAGTATTGTTGCATAAAACTTACCCTTTCATGTATGCATGCATAGGCATGTGTGAACTGGGTTACATGTAAAATGCGTTTTTCACTGTGGGTCCTGGTCAGCACAGTTTGAAAATCATTGTGGAAAGTATGGACAAGAGGCACTGGAGGCTCATGAAATTGGCCTGCAGACTGTCGAGGCTTCATTTATTTTTAGAAATAATATAAATGCATTGTTTTGAATTCCTTATAGTTCGTTGTTTTATTCTTACTCCATCACAACATCCCAAGATTATTTTGCTTATGCTCTTTGATCTTTACCAGAACACTAACGAAAGTTATTTTTCC
Organism: Macrotus californicus; assembly: GCA_007922815.1. Lineage (NCBI taxonomy): Eukaryota > Metazoa > Chordata > Mammalia > Chiroptera > Phyllostomidae > Macrotus > Macrotus californicus. The sequence goes on along the minus strand of VMDR010002941.1, from coordinate 72,193 downwards.
AACTAGAATTCTAAGTGTGGGATAAGAGTGTTTAAATGGGATTGTTGGCTTAGGTGGACTGACCTGTCACTTGGGTGAAGTGTCGAGTGCTGTGTCGAGTGGCAGGAGAGAGCTGTCCCACTCCTGCAGAGAGAACGAGCTGGTTACCTTGGGGGATAATGTGGGTTGAGAAAGAAGTGTTTTATGAACAGAATTGGCACAGAGGGAGGGAGAAGGAGGAGGTGCTGAGGGTCCGCACAGAGCCACTGGGAGAGGTGGGGACTGCAGGGAGGGGAGTTTTGTCCCCACGGTTGCACTCTGCTGAGGGCAGCCTCCTGCTGGGACTTCCAAGGGCTGTGATTGTGTGTGTTTATATTCTCTGGTTTCCCCAATAGCTGGGGGCCCAAATGGCAGCTGGTCTCATTGTGTTTCTTTTGGCCTTCTCCGATTTGAGGCCCAAAGGCCACAGTGCATTCAGGGATCTTCAGATGGGACAAAAAAGTCAAGTTCAAGAAAAAAAATGAAATCAGAGCTACGTGTGTCCCTGCTTGAGTGTATGTGTATGTTCTTCTCTAGTCCCTGAAAGGATCTCCACTAACTGGGGAGTTCAGGCCAGGGAATTTTTCATTTCTTGGACATCTTCAGAGAAGGCTTTTAAATGCTGGTGACTCTGATGCCCTGAGCTTGACGAGTTTTTACTATGTGCCTGGCATTCTCCTAAGTGCTTTACGTACATTAACTCAATCCCAACCTGCGAGGTTGCTACTCAATATTCCCATTTCATGCTGGGAAAATGAGGCACAAAGAGTTAAGACATTTTTCCAAAGTTACATAGAGGTAGGATTCAAGCACAGATCTGAGGTTGGGATTGTATAAAAGGCATGTATATCTATTAAATTGATTGATGATGCTGATGGTGATGATGATGATGATGATGATGATGATAATTGTGATGATGACAAAGACAGCTGATATTTGGGGCTTGCAATGAGCTGGGCATTTTCCAGACTTCATCCCTTTGACCTTCACCCTCCACTAAGATTTTCTGTTATTATTATTCGCACTCATCGAAAAGGAAATAAGGATAGAGGATAAAGCATTTGCTTGAGACTTGCAGAGGCTGGATTGAATTCAGGTCTGACTGAATGAGACTCTGAAGGGCTTGGGAGGGAGAGAGCACTATGGTGAGGATGCCCTGACAGAGGGAGACAGGACAGCAGCATGATGCCATCTGGGGACAGGAGAGCATACTTGCCACAGTAGTGGGAGAAACTGGACAATTTGACTGACTGTGGAAATTCCTAATAGGAAGAAATATTTCCATTAAATATTTTTTTACTTAGTGAGGAGTTTGCAGATCTGTAGATTTTTATCCATGATCCTGAGTAAGGAATTCAAAAAACGACTTCTGGTCTCAAGTCTTCCAGTATCGTGTGACCCCAGTCAGCTGATTTCTTTGAGTCTGATCTGCTGGGCTGGGAGGACGGGATGAGAACTATGAAAGTTCTTGCAACCTTTGGGAGGAAGGGTTCACATATAGCAGGTGTGTCCATGGCATGATAATACCATGCTGTTCTAATTTATTGAGGCACCAAGCTGGGCACTTCACACATGACTTTTTTTAATGTCTCTAGCACCCCTAGGAGGAAAGTCTCATTTTAACTCCACAAAGGAACTAAGGCTCAAGGATGTTAAGGAACTGGTCCTAGGTCTTGAAGCTAAGAAGTACAGAAAGAGGGAGACAAACCCAGGCCATCTGATTCTGAAGCTTATGGTTCAAGCATCCTGTGAGGAGACAGACCTGATTAGCCTTTGCCTAGGGCATGAAGGTAGTATACCAAATGTAGTTTACATCTTATTTATCATTTTCAAAATCCACTCAGAGGGGAGTAATATAAAAGAAGAAATAGCACACTATGGTCCAAATAACATATGTGGCTACCTCCTCATGTACTAGGGGAAGTATTGGGAAATTAGGCCTGTTTCTGCCCTCCAGCATGCCTCAGTCTCACAGGAAAGACCCATAAATCAAACGTTTATAACACAGTGTGATAATGTGATATGATGGTGGTGTAGGCGAGGATACCAAGAGCAGCTCACTCCCCAGGGCCCTGGGGAGATTGCACTGGGGGCCAAGCTCCACGTTGAGTTTTGAGGAAGCAGAAGCAGGGAAAGAGCGAGGAAGAGTGTCAGTGAGGTGGGAGGAGCAAGAGAGAGAGAAGGGACATGTGTTCCGAGGAAGCAGTTGAGGCTCTGGCATGGTAAACCTGGAGAAGAAATTTGGAGGGGGCAGAGAGAAGGCAGGAGAACTTTGAAAGTAGGAAAGAAAGATCTGCAGGATTCAAAAGTGAGCATGTGGTCGAGTGAGGCAAGGACCAAAGACGACATATTCAGGGGAGGTGGAAGGGGAGCGGGTGGTGGAAAAGAAGAGAAGGGAAAATGGGTGGGAATTAAAATAAGTTTAGAGGCCAGTTGAGGAATTCTTGCCTGATGGTCTCTGTTTGCTTTGTGCAGTAGGATAAAAGAGAAATTAGACAGGTCTGGGTTCAGATCCTGCAGCGCCAGGCAAACTTCTTATCCTTAGCTCCCTCATTTTTAAAAAGGAATAAATGATAAGGACAATACCTTCTTCACAGAGCTGTGAAAATCAGATATGATAGTGTTTGTGTGGGGCATAGCATCATTCTGCCTGGCACTGGTACACAAAGAAAAAGTAGTATGGGCATTGTTGGCTATTGAGGGAGGTCTTGTTTGGGTACCTTAATGAATAAGGGTATTTTAATGAGTGGTAGAAAATTCTAGAAGAGGAGAGAGTTGGGGGGGGGTATGAAGATTGTGAATTCTGCATTGGCTGTGTTGAGTTTGAGATACTGTGGTATATTGAGGTGTAGGTGTCCTAAAGGCAATTGGGAATAATGGGAAGGCAGGGATGTTGGTAAAGACTTGGGAGTTATTGATACGTATGGGCTGTATTTTTCAAAATACCTAAAGCATATTACTGGTGGTACTCAAAGATTTTAATGGTATATGACATTAAACAGCATGGGATTACATAGTTTCATTTTTCTTCAATTGTCTTTTAATTTTTCTGGCTAAGGAGACTGTCTCAGTGCCATGCTATTACATTTTAAATATCTTTCTATAGCATGCTGATCTCCCTTTCAAAGAAAAAGAATAAAAGAACATCAGGCTAAGTGGTTGCCAGAATATAATAATTTTAATTTTCATTGTGTTTTTTTATGATTACCTTCTATTTGGAGCAAATGTTACTAGCTTTCCAGTCCTGGCGGTTGTTCGAGACAGCATGCATTGTTTGTTAAAAACAGAACGTGACAAGCTGTATGGAGGTAGGTGTGATAGAGGCATTCCCGGGGCCCAGAGACTGGGAGGTCCACGAAACACTGTGGGTTCTTGGCTTTGCATAGCAAAAGATTCATAGAGCCAGCGGAGAGTTTAAAGTGAAAGTGAATTTATTAGTGAATCAGTGAGGCAGAGAGGAAGCTACTCCATAGGCACAGCAGTCCCTCCCTAGTGGGAGTTACTTCTTTGATTGAGGCTTATTTAATTGAGAGGTAGAACAATCAGTAAGGGGGAGGAACAATCAGAATTTTTCCGGGAGTGGGATGGAGACTTCTCGGAAGACCTCTGTTGGCCATTTTGTGTCCATGGTGGCTCCGGGTGTGTGGTTTGGTATGCTAATGTTTTACTATGAGCGTATAATGGGGGTTACCTCAAGGTGAAGTCAGTTGTCATGTTGGATTGAGCTGGTCTCCGCTGGTGCAAAGCCACAAATCTGTTGGGGGTTGGTCTAACTAGCTCCATGGCAGTTCTTGTATCCTTTATTGGTTATAGCCACATACCCTTTCTCAGGTAGTTCTAGGGTTAGTGTAATCAGAGGCTTAACAGAGTCATGAAAGACTGGGAATCTTCCCGATTAGTTCTCTGCCATCCTCCAAGTGTCATTGTCATTGCCAAGAAGGCTGTGGCAAGCTCCAAGAGTCACATTCTCACAGGACAACATACAAAGCGGGGAAGAAGGGGACCCAGGACAAAACATTTGTCTTCGAACACCTCATGTCATACCTTGGAACTGTGGCAGCCGTATTTTGACCATGAGGGCCAAGGCTGCTGAGCTGTGTGCTGTGAATGGCAGTACGGATAGATGGAGAGGAACTGTGTCCTTCAAGGAGCCATGGAGGCAATGAGTAGCTAACCTTGATATAGTTCTGTCTCTGGGAATTTTGCTTCGTTAGATAATAAATTCTCTCACTGCTTAAACCATTTCAAGATGGGGCTTCTATTACGGGCAGCTGAACGCATTGCATCTCATACAATTTTGTGTTATTGCTTCGACCTAGTGGGGATTGTACCTCCCTTTTTTCCTTGGTTGATTAGACTTTCTCTTGAGATTGAGTCACATTTTCCTGGCTTTTCTTTCTTATGTCGAGTAATCTCAGGACAACCTTGAGTGTTACATTGTAGGGACTCTGGGTTCTCTTGTGTGTCTGAAGAGTGTTGATATTTTCATCTTGGTAAGCAATTGGCTTGGTTAAACAGTAAATTGTGTCTTGGGCATCATCAGCTCAGATGTCAGTTCTGGTTATTTTTCCTTTGAGGCTGCCTCATGCATGCCGGGTTCAAGAGCCAGCTAGACACTTGGGTGGAGTTTATACAGAACTTGCAGCTCCTCCTCCTTGGCTTTCTCTATTCTCGGATTCCCTCCTCAGTTCCCAGCAGCTGTGGTTGGCCTGCAATCTGTCTCCTGGCTCCGCAAGCAGAATGACTTTTTATCTTGGAGTTTTAGCTACTGCTCAGTGCTAACTGCTGTCTGGTCAAAGCTGTACAATGGCCACCCTTTTCTTTCAAGTTTCAGCCTGTGCCTCCTCCAGAATCTGCCTATTTTGTTTACTTGCCAGTGCTTTCAGCCAAACAAAACAAAATAAAAAAAAAATTTGTCCAGAGTTTTGTCATCTGCAGAAAGGTTGGGTCCAGTTGGAGTTTGCTTGACCGTACCAGAAACAAAAGCCTTCGTTCTTTCTAACATATGGGAAAACTGTTGCCCAGAGAGGTGAAGCCACTTCCCCAGCATCACAGAGCTAACTAGGTGGCAGAGCTTGCACCCACACTCAGGTTGCTGCACCCAGTGTTCAGCTCCCTTCAGGAAATCTGGCTGTGGATTTGTGCCTCTGAATAGTCTGCCTGCTTGGGCTCAGTTTCATTTTGGCATGGAAAGTGCCTGTCTTGTGAGCTGGGCTGTGGCAGCCACAAAGCTGAGCTGGGCAGTTTTGTGGCAGCCTCAGGTCAGCTTTGTCCTTTCCCGTCAGGATCCCTGGATTGGTTCCCTTGAAAGGCTGACAGAGGCAATGCTCCAGGCAGAGTTTTGGAGAGAAACTGTCAACACCAGTGAGGTGCCTGATTATTATGTATTTGCCAATCATTTTACCAAAGTAAGTCAGTAGTAAGTTGTGGTTAAAAGAGAGGAAGTTCAGAGTTCAGTAAGTATTTTTCTTCTCTCTGTTTTTTTTAAACAGATAAAAGCGGAAGTGACTGCTCTTATTTTTGTACCAGCCTTGTCACTAAATGGATATGGAGTAAAATCTTAGTTAAGCTGAGGGTCAGACTTTGAAAGTTTGTGATGAGGCTCTCCCTTTCTCCTCTATAGGGCCACTTCCATGAACTTTCTGATGTTTAAACAGCCCACAGAGCCACAGAGAAGAATCCTCATAAAATCTGTTATGCCCTTTGCATTAGGAACAGAAGTGGTCCCCTCCAAAACAGAGTCATTGCCTGTTCTTTTTCCTAACCCCTCACTCTGCTCAGTGATCTATCTTATCCCACAAGTACCATGTTTTAAGGTTCTTGCTGAATTTCTGGAAGTATCCCCACCTTCAACTGAAAATACTTAATGAGCTACTACTATCTATGTGATATACTAGGGATACAGTAGTGAACAAACAGGGAACTTCTTTGCTTTTGTTGGTGGGGGGTGAGGGAGAATTACCATCCTATCCTTCTTGAATTCTTGCGGCTGGGCTAATAAGAAAATTGAAACAAGACCAGGTTAACAGGAGAAAAACCAATTTAATATGTGTGCACAGGAGATCATGAATGATGCTCAGAGAAATGATGAACCAGCCAAAGAAACAAATTTGTGAAGAACTGGCAGGACCAATAAACTTAGATTTGGGAGCTCATTTAGTGGGTAACCTAATCAAAGTTTGGGCTTGGATAGTAAGTTAGTAAGCAGTAACAAGGTTTGTTTATCCAGGCTTTTTGACCCTGGATTCCTTCCTTCAGTGATCAGGGTGTCTCTCTCAGCCCCTCTGGAGCAAGGAAGGCATCTTTCACAAGGGAGATTTATTTCCTGCGTTCAAGGAGACCTGGGAGGATCAACTACCCACTGCTTGTCAAATAACTAATTCAGAGTAACCAACATGCCCTTGTTGGGTATCCTGAAGCTGCCTGCCCTGGACCCCCAGTACTCCTCATGTAACATATATTCTAGTTGAAGGCAGGCAAAATAAGTAAACAAAGACAAAAAAGAGAGATCTGTATAGTTTATGATAAGTGCTGGAAATGAGAAAGAATACACAGAATTACTAAAACAGAAATCTATTTTTCAGGGGTGTTGTGATAAGACGTAAGGCAATGCCATCTTCTCCATTCCTCCACTCTTATAGTTAGGATAGGATATTTTTTATGACTAGGGCTTCTGAGGTCTCTTAATGCAAGAAATAGGGTGGACTGGAATGGGTTCTTTTTGGGCTGGTCACTGTGTTTCATTTGGTCAGTTACTCTCCTCCATTGTCATAGGTCTCACCTTTTACACTTGGCACAGATTCTGCTCCTCTGGCTAGATGGAGCTGAGTGAAGGTTCTGGAAAGATGGATTTACGCCCAGATTATGAAAGACTGGATGTCGCTAAAAAATCTACTTTTTAGACTTTATATTCACTCTCCATCCAATTCTTTCTGAGTTCAAAACCCTTTCCTGACCAAATTGCTTCCAGGTTCTGTGGATTCCTGTGAATTCAATCCCTTGCTCTTTCCTCACCACTCAAGTATTTCCTTTCTTTTCACACCTAAGTGCAAAAGAGCTTCAGTTGTTAACTTGATTGATTGTAAAGTGTCTGCGTTGAAAATGTTAGTTATCACCCCTGGGGAAGGATTAAGCCTGTAGGTCTTAGGGTATTAGAATTGCAAAAAGCCAGGTGTGCCAGGCTTCCTGTTTCTCAGAGTAAAGAGAAAGTTTCAGGGGAGACAGAAGTCTCAGTCATGTGGTGATAATTATGGCCATATTTATCCCCACAAACATGTCTTCTGTTGATTCTGGAGTTGGCCAGATTTAATGACCCACCAAGGACAATGCAGTGAGGGTTACCTGCTGTGTTACAACAAATGAAGTCCATAGGAGCAGCTTAAGTACAAGCTCATGAAGATAAATTAAATATGATAGATAAGGTGAAAGACCTTTACGGCTCTTTTGACTTAAAAATTTTTTTTAATCATTTTTAAAATTAATGTTTGAATACAGTTGTCTCCATTTTCCCACCCCCACCTCCCACCCTCAATCCTACCCACCTTTGGCTTTGTCTGTGGGACTCTGTACATGTTTTTTGATGACCCTTTCCCTTCCTTATTTCCTTCCCCTGCCCTCTGGTTACTGTCAGTTTGTTCTTTTGAGTTTTTTAAAAAGCTTTTATTTATTTATTTTTAGAGAGAGAGGGGAAGGGAGGGTGAAAGAGAGGGAGAGAAACATGGATCGGCTTCCTCTTGTACTTTCCCCGACCAGGGAACCCACCCACAACCCAGGCATGCCCTGGGCAGGAATTAAACGAGTGACCTTTTGCTTTGCAGGACGATGCACAGCCAACTGAGCTACACCGGCCAGGGCCCTTTTGACATCTTAATCCAGATCGCCTCTCCCTTCCCCAGAGGTCACCATTGGCGTCTCTGTTTAGAACTTTTCCTGGGTTCATATTAGTACCTATGTAGACTACATGGTAGAGTTTGTGTTTGTGTGTTTTGTGAAATGGGTCACACAGCACACACCATCCTGCAACTTGCTTTTTCACTTGACAGTGTCGTGAAAAACAGTGTCTTGAAGAGCAGTTCTTGGTGTTAGCTTTCAACTGTTGTGTACTATTCACAGAGTGAACTTTCTCCCATAGTGTGGTTACGGAGAAAGTTTTCCTTCTACCGTTTTACATTCTTTGGCTGGTCTAAGAATTAAATTAGCACAAGACATGTTAACAGGGGGAAAAATTTGATTTCATACATATGGGGGCTCCTTAAGAATAATGGAGGCCCACAGGCAGCCAGGCAGTTGGGGCTTATATACCACGTGGGAGCTAAGGAGAAGGGGTAGGAGTCTGGGACTTCAAAGGTGAGGAAGGCAATTTCCATGGAGATGGAAAAGCAAATGTTTGCCATGCCATGGAGAGACAATGGGACATAGAGAGGACTTTGGTCTCCAAGCCTTGCCTAGTTCCCGTGACCATACCTGGCCTATGTTCTTTGTAGCTATCTGATGACAGTACTCTTCCTGGACCAGGCCCTCCATCTAAGTTCTTTTAGGTTGTTAAAGAGATGGTAAAAAGCTCTTCCTGAGTCTTTTGAGCTAGTTGTCTTTAGCTCAAAATAATCCACATGGCAGGGTGGCACATTCCAGGGAGCCTTGTTCTGATTCTGTCCAGTGGCCATTCTGCTGTTGAGGAGCAGTTAGATTTTTTTATTCAGGGGTGGTTATTCCAAATAGTACTTCAACAAGCATCCTACACATCTCACACACATGCAAGTATTTCTCCAGTTACTGAGAAGTAGAATGACTTGGCCGTGAGGTATACATGATTCACATTTTAATAGATGTTGCCCAGTGTTCTGCAAAGTGGCCAGACCAATGTGCACTCCCTCCAGCGGTGCGTTCCCTTTCACTATATACTCCCTATATCATGATGTTGTCAAGCTTTCTTTTTCCAATTTTATGGGGAAAGATGGCGTTTAATTTTAATAGGCATTTTCTTGGTTACTAGTGAGGCTGAGCATCTTTTTACGTATTTGTTGGATGGCCGTAGCTCATCTTTCTATGAACCCCACCCCTCCCTCTTTTTACATTTTCTTATTTTGTTGGACTTTTTATTTCAGTCTGCTGCACACTGGTCCTTCACTAGTTATTTGTGCCTGTGTTTGTTTTGGTCTATGTTCATCAAGCCCTGAGTCCTATGTCACCAGTGTCTGGAATGATAGGCTTCCTTAGATTGGTTTAACTCTTGAACCCCTAACAAAGCATTTCAAGGCAATCCATTGTTCCCACTTTAAAGATGGGAAAACTGAGGCTGAGAGAGACTGAGTGATTAACTCAGGGTCACAAGTTGTTCCAGCTTGGGTAAACATTGAAAGCTTGATCAGACTCAGAAATAGACCAAACTCTGCTGTGAGCCACAGGGAGGTTTTGTCCGTAACCCTTCACTATTACCCAGACACTTCCATTTGGTATCTCATGAGGGAAGTTCGTTTAATTATTCATCTCTTTTCCAAGTAATTGGTGACATTCCTCTAGCTAGAAGATGGAACAAGCTTTGTTGCTAAAAACATCTAGCACACATAAAACAGGTTCCAAAGATAGGGAATGGAGATTCTTTCCTTGGGGGAGATGGTCCTGATTTTTTAGGGGCTCTTTCTATACTGGCAGCAGCCTTTTGCTATCATGCTATTTAAATTAGAAGGTTGGGGAAACCGATGTCATGGTCCACATCCATTTATCACTTTCAGAAATGACCTCTGCAACTCTTATTTCTTTAGCTTCTTTAAACAGAATAAAAAGTCCTTTATAGATAGGGGCAAGATCAGGGCATCACTGCGGGATTCCCAAGGAACAGTGCACTGTCTCCTATTATGGAATGGGAAACAAAAATTGAACTCAGACTTATACAACTGCTATAAGCAAGGACTTCTCTAAACTGGATGCAAAAGGCTGATGTGAAGTGTTAATACTTGAACATCTATATTATGGGGCATGTACCAGCATTAATAAGAGTTTCTATTTATTGAACATTTATTTGGGTCAAGCACAGTGATAAGTCATCCATGTTGATTATCTCATTTAATTTTCATAGTCAGTAACTCCTGACTTCAGTAGGTTATTGTTCCCATTTTATTGATAACCTAAGGCTCAAGTGTTTACCTTGTTTAGGGACATACAGCAGATAAGTTGCAGAGCCAAATTCAAATTCTAAAATGTATGCTCTCAATCACACTCATGTTATCATGGCAATTACTTGAACCATTCCCTTCCGTTTTTTCTTCAGTTCCAGAATTGGTATTTTCCTAACAAGATTTCCCTAATGTGGTGACATGAATGGCTTAGAGGGGACTGTGGCTGACTTTGAGGGGAGTGAACCCATCCCATACAAAGAATCCAGCCCACTTGGGTTTGCTTTTGGCTGGTTACAGATCTTGGGCCAAATGTTTGACTATAACTGGTCCACCAAGGTCTTTCTAAGTTTGGTGTGAGCTGCCCTGAATGCATCTCGGAAGACGGGAAAGGGGAAGGGAACTCGTATTTACTGAGTTTGACTCTGAAGCAGGTATTCTCATTTCACAGATGGAGAAATAAAAGTGAGATGACTTGCCCAAGGTCACTGGTGGATTCTATTATTGAATCAATTATTTGCTTTCTCCCTGTAAGAGGATTATACATCCTTGCTCAGTGCTCTGTGACCTACAGTGTCTACTTAGAGGAGGGGTGTACTTTCCTGGTTATTGATCTGGGGCTTGGCCCTGTGACACACGTTGGCCAGTGGAACTGGAGCAGGTGTGATGTACTCTACAGTTAAATGTGTCTAAGCAGAGGCTTTAAGAGCTATGGTTTGGCCATTGCTCTTTCCCCCTCTGCTGAAAGACCAAATGAGAGCTCTTTCCTTGGCTTATATTTTGGGATATTAAAGACACAGGAGCAAAGCCACAGAATTGGAACACTGTCACTTCTGTTGAATTCTACGAGCCAAAAACAAGTCACAGTCCATCCCAGATTCAAGAAGTGGGAGAATAGGACCTGCCTCTGGAGAAGAGAAGCTGTAAGGTCATGTTGCAAAGAGTGTGGACACAGGTAGGAATGAAGAACTGGCCATTTCTGAAACCTGCCACACTGACTTCTTCATCAGCTTCTGAGTTGTACAGGAGGCCGGGACGCCTTTCTTTCCACATGTCTGGCTCACAAAGCTGCCCAAATAGGTATCATGGAGTGATTATGCCTTCCAACCATGTACCTTCTTTCTGTTCCCTGAGTTTGCTGAGCTTCTTCCCACCTCAGTGCCTCTCTGTGACTCCACATTAGGATCATGGCTTTTTCTCATCATTTTTGTTTCAGCTCAGTTGTCACCTCCGAGAACCCTTCTCCAAATGCCTCGTCTAAAGAATCCCTTTCAACGCTCTCTTCTCATGGCAGCGCTGCTTTGCTTTCATGATTTCTACAGTACAGTAGCCCGCCCCCTGATCTACGCCTTTGCTTTCCACATTTCAGGCACTTGTGGTTAACTGTTGTCTGAAAATATTAAATGGAAAATTTCAGAAATAAAAATTCATGAATTTTAAGTTATGCATCATTCTGAGCAGTGTGATGAAATTTCACGCTGTCCCACTCTGTCCCACCTGGGACGTGAACCATCCCTTTGTCTAGCATGTCCACCCTGTGTGTGCTGCCCGCCTGCTAGCCACTTGAGTGAGCATCTCGGTTACCAGATCCACTGTGGCGGTACCACAGTGCTTGTGTTCAGCCTTGTAGTGGCTTAATGCTGGGTCCCAGTCTCTATGCCATTTCCTCACTCCGTCTCACCCTGCAGGCATCGTGTCATGCCATGCCGTCACAGGAAGAAGGGTGAATGCAGGGCAATAAGATATTTTGAGAGAGAGAAAGACCACATTTACATAACTTTAATTATAGTACATTGTCATAATTACTCTATTTGGTTATTAGTTGTGGTTAATTTCTTACTGTGCCTAATTTTGTAAACTAAACTTGGAAAAAGCTTACATAGGAAAAAGCAGTGTATATAGGGTCCAGTACTGTCTGTGGTTTCAGGCATCCACTTGGAACGTGTTCCCCATGGTTAAGGGGGACTGTTATATTTAAAATGACTAGTATGTCTTCCTCTTCTAGAAAGTAAGCTTTGGGAGAGGAGAGCTCTTGCCTGTCTTGTGCGCGGCTATTTTCCCAGCACCTAGAACTATAGTTGGCACATAGCAGGTGCTCAAGACATATTCGTCAAGCATCTGAACAGCTCCCCCACGACTCTTCCCTGGAGCCGGCAGTCACCCTAGCTGCAGGAAATAGTCCTTTGCTGGCCAACTTAGCAAGAAGAACTGGCAGGGTTCCCATGACAGCACCTTCCAGGTGGCTGCTCCTCTGCAAGTCCATGTGGCTTCTCTGTGTCTCGGGCAGAGCCTTTTGGGTCGCAAGTGATGGAAATTCACTCAAGCAAACATAGGCCAAGAGACAGATTAGTTAATGGTTACATGGAAGGCCTCTGGAGCCATACTGTTTGGACTCAGATTTTGGCTCTGCCATTTCCTACCTGGGCAACCTTAGTGAGCTTACTTAAACATCTGTGCCTCAGTTTCCTCACCTGCAAATAAAGGAGGGGAGAATAATATTAGCTGCCTCCTAGGGTTTTCAGGAAAGTTAAATGACTTCCTGTGTGTAAAGCACTTACTGCTGTGCGGATGGGAGGATCTCTGAGTGTGAACTGCTGCCTTTAGCGCCGTTGGAGGCTCTCGAGTGTATTAAAGGGCGTTCTGAGCGACTGCACAGAACTGGAAAACCATCAGAAGCACAGGCAGAGAGGCTCTTCCTGTTTCTCTTTGTCTCTGGGTCATGGGTTCCTTTGTTCCTACATGGCTGCCTGTTTTCCTTCCTCTGTCTTTCCTGGGCTGTATTTGCACTGGGTCAACCATGATCGTTTTGGCCACATTCATACTTTTCCCACTGGAACAGATAGCTTCTCTTAGGTCTAATTCCAAGTTTCTGGGACAATCTGATTGTCCCTCTTTGGGTATGGTGCCCACCCTGATCATTCAGCAGTGGTGGGAGGAGAGGTATGGACATGGGAGACACTATAGCTGGGGTCTTACCCTTGAAGTTTTCAGAGAAGTAGGTCAGAGATGGGCAGAGCTCCCAGGAGACGTTAGCTAGAGGCAGCTGCTCTCAGCGTATCTGCTGCAAGGTTGCCCCTCTGCCTGCTTTTTGAGGCTCTCAAACCTCAACTCCCACTCGGTCTCACCCAAATTCCTAGTTTCAAATACTCCCCAGCACACCTATCTCTAATTACACTAGATTCTTGCTGTCTGCCTCTGTAAATCACTTGGTCATTTCTTCATCTTCTATTTTGCTGTTATGAGTGTGGAAACTTCCCAGAATCTCTAAATTTCTAGGTTGTACAGAAAAACTGCCCTTCTATACTCATAACAAATACACACCTACACCCACATACTCATATATTTACTAAAATAGTATTAGGCTAAGCATTCAGTACCACAACTTTCTGATGTTGCCAACAAGATCTGTCTTTTCATGTCAGAACATATAGACATTAAAAAAAATTGACAGCATGAAATTCCATGATATGCATGAACCTGTCCTCAATTTCCTAGCTTGTCCACGTACTTTATAAATAGTGGATCTGCAAATCCTTGTGACACTTCAGCTAGACTCTCCCTCTCTCTGAATAGAGATAAAGCATCATATCTTATGCTCTAGATTGGAAGCCACAGATTCAGATTCCTGTAAGAGCCAGGGTGGTATCTTAAATGATTGAAGCAGCCTAGATAGAAGAAATATTGGTATTAAACCATAAACATTTTCTTCACTTATATGGAGAAGTATATAATTTTTTTCAATATGGCTTTTATTTTCCCTTCTTTTCTTAGAGATATGGATATGGAAGAATGTATGTTTTCTTTTAAGTGTACCGTAAAGAAATTAACAGCCCAAGTGTGATGAGAATTTGCAGCTGACAGTGTTGGTGGTGAGGAACCCAGGGAGTGGTGGTTCCTGTCGCAAAACAAGCGGGAGCGTGTACTGCCTCCCAGCGGTGGTGCCCCTCTGCTCACGCCAGTTGTTGCCAGTGTGGAAACATGGGCCTAGCCTTACCACAGACTTCATGTTTTCTTTTCAGGAGATAGATAGGATATCAGAATATTTATAAAAAATTTTCTAATTTTGGAGTATTGGTAATTTATTTTTTAAACCTAAAAAACAACTTGCAGGCCAAACAATACGTGAGCTGCCAATTTGCAATCACCGATGTAGAGAATATACTTTAATTAGTTTAAAATCATTAACTATTTTTTGGCATCCCTCTCACACTGCTGACTCATTGAGCTTTTTGTCTAATGAAATCCTTAAGTGATTCATAACTGCTTATTCCAAAAACCTCTTAATCCAAGTTGTGTCCCTGGACTTCTAAATTAGGTTTCTGGACTTTATATTTGCTTGTGTTAAATCCATTCTGTTATGTAGAAGATCCTACTTCCAGCTGTGTGATGTTTTTGAACTTGACTCATGTGATCCTTTCTCCAATTCTTATGATAAAAATGCTAAGTGAGGCAGGACCAGGGATGAAGAGCCAGGGCCCCTCTGTAGCAAAGCTCATTGACAATGTCTAAAGACTGATCTCACCCTAGATGTGTTTTGCTTCAACTGAAAGATTTAAAATGTTTAAAAAACCCCCTAATAACCTATATTTAAAATTGGATTTCACCATAATATACCGTTTAGGTACCTTTTGAAATATCATGATGACTGGCAGCCCAGATTCTGCATTTGATCAGGTTCCAGGGCTAGAACTGATAGCAGCTGACTCCTTGGGTGGATATAGCTTCTCCAGTCTCCCCATTTGCCTCACTATTCATGACCAGCCTGGCTCTGTAGACACTTATACTTATAATTCTTGTGCAGGTCTCTCACCAGGTCGACATAAATTCATTGATTTATCCATTCATGCTTGCAGTAGTGTTGTGAAAACCTATCACTGTGCTGACACAATGTTAGGTATGGGAGGTATCATGGTGCCCAGAACAGTTGCTATTCCTTCACTCGTGGACTACACAATCTATGGGGAAGGTTGATATGAAACCATTATATAAATAATTATATATTTACAAGTGCCACAAAGGCAAATTATGTTATGATACCATTTGCACCCAGGTGCACCTGAGAAGACTGAACATATCTTTCTGACTCTCTCAAAATACTCTCATGAGCACAATGAGGAGGCTTGCTGATGTCCAGAGACATAGTCCACATCACATTTCCCTTGTCCACCAAATTAGCAACTGTCCAAACAAAACAAAACAAAACAAAACTCACACAAAAAGGAAATGAGGTGTGGGTCTGGTAAGGCTCACTCCTTGTGTTGGTTCTCCTGTCTGCAGAATCCACCGTTTCTTTACCTTTTTTGAAAAACAGAATAACATTTGTGTATCTTAGTGTTTTCCTGGTTCTCCAGGATTCTTCTGGGATCCTAGCAGTGGTTTGGTGATTTAATGTGTGAAATCTCTTGGAACCCTGGTATGAAATTTATCTGGGTCGAAGAACTGAGCTGATTTAAGGGCGTCTGGGTGTTTATAGATATATTCGCTCTTCTCTCTCCCCTCCAAATACCATGACTCAGAGCAAAGTGTTCTGCTGGGGAGAGTGGTAAGCTCTGGAGTTTCCTTTATTCTGAGATTCTACATCACAGGGAAGCATAGACAGAGAAAGGTTATTTCTTGAACATTCCTGTCCTAGCTGGGTTATGAGGAACAAAAAATGGACTCATTGACTTAAGTAAAAATGAATTTATTGAAAAAATATGGGAGAAATCAGGCATGGGAAGGAAAAGGTGAAGAATTAGGCTTTAGAAAGTTCTAGAACCAGAGAAATTCCAGGGATCTAGGAAGCAGGACCTAATGGTTCATTGTAGATGCAAAGTTCAGGGAGGGAACTTCTGATTGGCCTACCTTCAGTCATATTGTTACCAAACAGGGGCCTGGCCCTGAGTGGGTCTGCCTAGGGCCAGCTGAGAGTGTGTGGGTTCTTGACTTCGTGTTGGAAAGATTTCACAACGTGAGTCCAGGTGACTATGAGGATACATTTATTAAAGCTGGGGACAGTAAAACAAGGAAGAGCTTAACATAGAAGAAACAATAGGAGAGCCTAGGCTCCGCTGCCTTAGCTCACTGAAAAGTCAGAGAAAAGGGATGCTTAGGGACAGGTGATTAGCCTGGGACAAGCTGCCACTGCCTGTTGCTCCCCTGGTTGCAAGTCTCGTGGGGACCCTTAGAGTTTAGGAGCTACCTGCTTGTGGGGGAAGAAGTAAAGGAAGAAGAGGGGAAAGGGTATGGTGTTAGCTGCTCCCCATGTGCTGGGTCTTTTGTCTTGAGACTGTTATCTCTCTCTTGCAGGCAGGAAACTTAGGGGAGGTCTCATGGGAGGGTTACAGTAGAATATTCATCAGTTCTCTAGGTATGTCTTTTCAGAGTCATGGTCTCCACTGATTGGTCAGCACCAGGACAGGGGTCATTAGTCATTGCAGTTGGTCGTGGTGTCAACCACCTGGTTTTGCTGCTTTTCTGAGTCTGGAGCTGAAATACAACAGAGACCTAGATGTTATTTCTAGGCAGGTAGCCTTCTGTATGTGGCTGTAAATTGCTCAGCCATTGTGTTCAGCTGTCTGTCTCAGTTTCTCTATTCCACTTGCCCAGGAATTTTCCTAGCTTCTCATTATCCTGTCTCAACATGACCACCTCTGACTTGCTGACTCTACCAAGACCCCTTGTAATACTCCCCAGGGAAAACCAAGGGGCGTGGGTCCTAGGCATGTGAACCACATGGGTAGTCCCTGGAGTCTTCTTTCCTCATCCTAAAGCAAGTTACTGACTCTGCCCTCATTAGCAATAACATGCCATACCATCAAAGCCCTTCTTCTAAGTATTTTTTTGGGCCACTCAATTGTCCCATTCCATTCAGGTCAAGTTAAGAATGCTAGTTGTTCCATGTGGGGCCACAGTTCTCTTTTATTTCATCTGGTTGCAGTTCTCTGTCTTTATAAAAACAATAGATATTTTGTTGATTATGCTATTACAGTTGTCCTGATTTTTCCCCCTTTGTCCCCCTCCACCCAGCACTCGCTACTCCCTCAGGCAATCACCCACCATTGTCCATGTCCATGGGTCATGTGTATATTTCATCTCAGTCTTTAAACATCTATACACATGGTAATAGACGGTGCCTACATAGTATTTAGTGTTGTCAAAGCGCTGTGCTCTGTGCCGTAGTGGTACCAGCTCATTGAAGACTGGTAGTGCTGCAGAGGAGCAGAGTCAGTTCTGTTATCCGCAGTGGTTCTGTGAAGTCACTGCAGATGCTGGATTAGTGAATGCTCAGCCCTTGCTCCCAGGGCAACTATAGCGCTAGGTGTCTTCGAGCCTCTGGCCATGGCATTTTTGTCAACAGATGTGTATGTTTCTGTTTAAAGACACTTCATTTGATATCTTTTGCTGACTTATTGACATTGAACTCAGGACCAGCAGCAGCACTACAATGCATGTCTGAGTGAGGCTTGTCTAACATGCATAGTTCAGACACTTCACAGTTTTCTTGCTCTGAGGAATGCACCCTGAAGGGGGCAGGGGGCCTTTTATTTTTTTAATTTTTATTTTTTTATAGTAAATTATTTTTGATGTTTGAATACAGTTGTCTCCATTTTCCCACCACCACTTTCCCCTGCCCTACCCACCCCCACCTCCCATCCGGGTGCCTTTTAAACAGTCACATTTCCAACAAAAAGCACAAAAACACAAAAACACAACAAAATGTGGTGCTAAACATACCGCAAAAAATACTCATTTACAGCATCAAAAATGGAAAGCAGGACAGATCATCGCCTGGTCCAACCTCAGCTGGGAATATGTCTGTTGGCTGACTCAAATTTTTGTTGCTCCGCATGTGTCTGACAATCACAAAAGTACCATGAGTATTGATTTGGGGGTTAAGTGAATTTTAGCAAGTCAGCACATTTGCAGAAACAAAATCTGTGAGTAATGAGACTTTAATACTGCTCTCTCTCTTTTCCAGGCAGGGGATGGAGGTGCAGAGAGAGGACAGCTAGCTTTCTACAGGTTGTCCATCTGGGGAGTGTAGAGGAGGTTGGCCTGTCACTCTGCTGCAGATTCTGTTCTTGAGAGGCAGTGCAGCGTGGCAGTGCCGTGCAGTGTGGCCCTGCTGAGAGCCCTGTTTTTTGTGGGCGCTCAGGACATAGAGAATACCAAGGGCCAGGCACCAAAGTAGTGTGGTGGTGTGGGTGGGCAAGTGGGTTTCCCCCTGTGAGCTTAGGCTGTTTTCATAGCCTGTGATGAAGTGCTGTGATCTTAGACCCTGAGGTTTTCTATGTAACTTCTCCTGGAGAGGAATCCCCTGCAAACAGATGTCAGAGTAGTCTGGGAGAAATACTTGGTTGTGGTTTTCCACATTTCCAAGAGGGAATTACAGAGTGGGTCAGAGCAGAGGCTCTGGAGCCCCAGCTCCCTAGGCTTGAATCCTGGCTCTGCTGTTTACTAATTCTGTGAGCTTAGGCAAGTTACTTAACCTCTCTGAGCTTCAGTTTTCTCATCTATAAAGTGGGGATAATAATAACTCTCTCAGAGAGTTGTTGAGTAAATTAGAGTGTGTCTACATAGTATTTAGAACAGTGCTGTTATTATTTGTTACCAGCTCTGAGAGTGACATGGCTTGACAACCTTGTGTGTATGCATCGCCACCCCCAGTGCCGCAGTCATGGTGGAAGCTGGTCCACTGGGCCTTTCCACTCTGCTGGAGGGGCTGCCTCACTCAGCTCTTGAGCTCTCACAGATGACAGCTGAATAGAAGGACTTTTTCCTCTCAGTCTTAGCTTACTTGTACTGGGTCCCTGAAAAGGGTGGTGGGGAGTGTGCTTAGAGATTCCCCCTTTACCCCTTTGCCCTGACACAAAGCCAGCACAGGTACCTGAAGGACATTAGAACACTGTTTCCTGCTGCCTCTTTCTGACACTCACCTTTGTCTCTGTGATTCTGCATGCCAACCTTTCATCTCTGGATGGGTCTTATTACTTTTGTGTGTTTCTCTGCCCTGGTTTGAGTTCCGAAAGGCCTGTTTGGGTCTCTGTGGGTGTCTGGCAGTCTCTGCAGGCCTTCCTGAATTACATAACTGTGAGGTTTTATGTTTTCTGTTCCTCACTGGGGGTTCTTTCTGTGCTATAATTCTTTTGATTATTAGGGTACTAGAATTTTTTGGGGATCCTCTAGTGTTTCCTTATAAATTTTTTTCTGCCCTATTTTCTTCTTTGAAATTATTCTTTCTCATTGCTAAGACAGTACATATTGGTTACAGAACATTACAAAATAAAGGGAAAACAAATAATTTCAGCCCCTCCACCCGCGGCCCCCCCCCTCCCCCCGCCCCATTAGTACCTCCTTCTCCATCTCTCTCTCTCACACTTACAAATGGGATCATTATGACAGATGAGACTACCCTTTTATCAATTCAGATTTCACCATTGTTTTTTCATGTGATTCTGTAGTCTTCCTCATATGGCTTGACTTTTACTAACAGGTGCTCCTAGGACAGCCACATTATTATAAACAGCACTCTGATGAGTATCCTGTGCCTGCTTGCATTCCTAATTAGGCTCTCAGAGAAGATTTCTAGAAGTCTTTGGTAGTAATGCTAAAAAGAGTGTTTGCCTCTCCTCTTGACTCTTCCTGATACTCATGGGGCCCCAGGCCTGTGAGTCTCTGAGTCCATTTCCCAAGGTACAGGCCAGCGAATGGACAGGGCAGCTGATGGGGCCCTATGTTAGTTCCTCTTCTCCTGGTTCTTCCTTCCCACAATTCAAGCTGTTTTTTCCCCCTTCCTTTAGCTGATTTGGCTACAGCTTTCTATTCTGTTCCCTGGGACATTAACCCCTTATTGGCTACATCATTAACGAATATCTTCTTTCATTCAGTAGGTTGTCTTTCGTTTTGTTGATGGTTTTCTTTGTTGTGCAAAAACTTTTTAGTTTGATGTAGTCCCATTTGTTTATTTTTTCTTTTGTTTTCTTTGCCTGAGGAGACGTGTCAGGAAACAATATTACTAAGAGCAATGTCAGAGAGTTTACTGCTTATGTTTTCTTCTAGAAGTTTTATGGTTTTGGGAACCTTTAATCCATTTTGAGTTTATTCTTGTGTATGGTGAAAGAAGTGGTCTAGTTTCATTTATTTGCATGGATCTGTCTAACTTTCCCAATACCATCTATTGAGTAGACTCTCTTTACTCCATTGTATATTCTTGCTTCCTTTGTCATATATTAATTGATCATGTAGGTGCGGGTTTATTTATGGGCTCTCTGTTCTGTTCCATTGGTCTATGTGGCTGTCTTTATGCCAGCACCAGGCTGTTTTGATTACTGTGGTCTTGTAGTAAAGTTTGATACCTGCAACTTTGTTCTTTCTCAAGATAGCTGTCGCTGCTTAGGGTCTTTTGTGGTCCCATATAAATTTTAGGGTTATTTGTTATGGTTATGTGAAAAATGCCATTGGTATTTTGATAGCAACTGTATTGAATCTATGGATTATTTTGGGGAATATGGACATTTTAACAACGTTAATTCTCTCTACTCATGAGCACAGTATATGCTTCCATTTATTTGTATCTTCTTCAGTTTCTGTTTTCAATGTCTTGTAATTTTTGAGTGCAAGTCTTTTACCTCCTTGGTTAAATTTATTTCTAGGTATTTTTTTGATGCAATTGTAAATGGGATTATTTTCTTAATTTCTCTTTTTGATAGTTTGTTATTGGTGTATAAAAGTGCAACTGATTTCTGAATACTTACGTGGTTTCCTGCTACTTTACTGAATTCATTGATCAGTTTTAGTAGTTTTTGGTAGAATCTTTAGAGTTGTCTCTCTATAATATTATGTCATATGCAAATAGTGACAGTTTTACTTTTTCCTTTCTAATTTGGATGCTTTTTATTTCTTCTTCTTGTCCGGTTGCTGTGGCTGGGACTTTTAGTCCTATGTCGAATAAGAGTGGTGAAAGTGGATAGACATCCTTGTCTTGTTCCTGATCTTAAGGAAAATGCTTTAAGCTTTTCCTCGTTGAATATGATGTTAGCTATAGGTTTGTCATGAATAGTCTTTATTATGTTATTATTATTCTTCCCACTTTGTTGAGAGTTTTTATCATAAATGGATGCTGGATTTTGTCAAATGATTTTCTTCATTTATTGATATGATCATATGATTTATCCTTCATTTTGTTTACATGGTGTATCACGTTAATTGATTTGTGGATATTTAGCCAAACTTGCATCCCAGGAACAAGTCCCACTTGATCGTGGTTTAAGATCTTTTGAATGTATTTCTGAATTTGG
Source organism: Macrotus californicus (assembly GCA_007922815.1). Lineage (NCBI taxonomy): Eukaryota > Metazoa > Chordata > Mammalia > Chiroptera > Phyllostomidae > Macrotus > Macrotus californicus. The sequence goes on along the minus strand of VMDR010002941.1, from coordinate 50,784 downwards.
TTTACTAATATTTTGTTGAGGATTTTTTATCTATGTTCATCAGGGATATTGGCCTATAATTTTGTTTTTTGTGCAATGTTTTTGTTTAGTTTTGAATTACTTTATTGTTGTTCAAGTACAGTTGTCTGCATTTTCCCCCCACCACTCCCCCTCTACCCCAGCCGAACCCACCTCCCTCCTTTGCTCCCACCCTCCCCCTTGGTTTTGTCCATGTGTCCTGCATAGTGGTTCCTGAAAACCCTTTCTCCCACTCTTCCCTCCCCCCTCCCCTCTGGTCATTGTTAGATTTGTTTTTGTTTGGTTTTGGAATCAGTAATGCTGGCCTTGTAAAATGAACTTGGGAGTCTTTCCTCCTCTTGAATTTTTTGGAATTATTTGAGAAGAATAGGTGTTGGTTTTTATTTGAATGTTTGGTAAATTTTCCCTGTGAGGCCACTGGTCCAGGACTTTTGTTTGTTGGGAATTTTTTGATTACTGATTTGCTATTGCTGGTTGTAATTTGTCTGCTCAAGTTTTCTGTTCTTGATTCAGTCTTGAAAGATTGTATGTTTCTAGGAAGTTATCCATTTCTTCCAGATTGTTCAGTTTGTTGACATATAGTTGTCTATAGTATTTGCTATACTCTTTTGCATTTCTATGGTGTCAGTTGTCATTTCTCTTTTATTTCTGATTTTATTTATTTGGGTCCTCTCTCTTTTTTTCTTAATGAGTCAGGTGAATGTTCCATCAATTTTATTTTTTTCAAAAAAGTAGTTCTTGGTTTCATTGGTTTATTTTTGTGTTTTTGACTCTATTTTGTTTATTTCCAATCTGATATTTATCATTTCTTTCCTTGTACTCACTTTGGGTTTTGTGTGTTATTCTTTTTCTAGTTCCTTTAGGTATAAGGTTAGATTTTTTTATTTGAGATTTCTCTTGTTTTTTTGAGGTAGGCCTGTAGTCCTATGAATTTCCCTCTTAGGATTGCTCTTGCTCTGCCTGTTATAGATTTTGGGTTGTTGTGTTTTCACTTTGATTTGTCTCAAGGTATCTCTTGATTTCCTCTCTCCCTCTCTCCCTCCCTTCCTCCCTTCCTTCCTTCCTCCCTCCCTCTTTTCTTCACCTGAGGACATTTTTTCATTGCTTTTAGAGAGAGAGAAAGGGGAGGGGAGGAGAGAGAGAGAACCACTGATGTAACAGAGAAACATTGATTGGTTGCCTCTCACAGGCTCTCTGACTGGGGATCAAACCTGCAACCTAGGCATGTGCGCTGACTGGGAATTGAACCTGCAGCCTTTCAGTGTAAGGGACGATGCTCCAACCAATTAAGCCACTCTGGCCAGGGCTGATTTCTTTCTTGATCTCACTGTTGACCTATTCTTTGTTTAGTAGCATGTTATTTAGCCTCCATGTGTTTGCTTTTCAGTTGTCCTCTTGTGATTGACTTTTAGTTTCAAACCATTGTGGTCAGAGAAGATACTGATATGATTTTTTTTGTATTTATCATTTTTTTATTGTTGTTCGAATACAGTTGTCTCCTCCATTTACCTACCACCACTTTCCCCTGCCCCACCCATCCCCACCTCCCACCCTCAATCCTACCCCGCTTTGGCTTTGTCCATGGGTACTTGATACCTGTTCCTTGACGACCCTTTCTCTTTTTTCCCCTATTATCTCCCTCCCCCCTCCCCTCTCGTTATTGTCATTTTGTTCTTTATTTCAATGTCTCTGGTTATATTTTGCTTGCTTGTTTGTTTTGTTGATTAGGTTCCACCTTGAGGTGAGATCATATGGTATTTGTCTTTCACTGTCTGGCTTACTTCACTTAGCATAAATTTAAAAATTAAAATCATATCAAATATCTAAGTTGTAGATATTTGATATGATTTTATTTTATATTTTATTTTACTTTAAATATTTTGTTTATTTATTTATTTTTAGAGAGAGGAAGGGAGGGAGAAATAGGGAGAGAAACATCAATGTGTGGCAATCTTGCATGGCCCCTGCTGAGAACCTGGGCCACAACCCAGGCATGTGCCCTGAGTGGAAATCAAACCCAGTGACCCTTTGGTTCGCAGGCTGGCACTCAATCCACTGAGCCACACCAGCCAGGGCCCTTGATATGATTTTAATTTTTAAAATTTTTTTAGTTGCTTTGTGGCCTCCCATGTCTATTCTGGAAAGTGTTTCATGTACATTTGGAAAGAATGTATATTCTGCTACTTCAGGTGAAATGCTTTAAAAATAATCAATTAAATTCTTCTGGTCTAATGGGTCATTTAAGGCTACTCTTTTCTTGTTGACTTTCTGTCTGGACAATCTATCTATTGAAGTCAATGGGGTATTAAATTCTTGCAGGTGGCTTTTTTTTTTAAATGAAAATGAAAGCCGTCTGTGCTGGGAAATGCATATTTCAGACAACAGGAAGCTGGTAAGAAAAATATTTTTTGGATGGCTTTCTAGAACCCTTAAACTCCTCTGTGTTCTCACCAAATTGAGCTTGTAATACCGTGGCCCTGGTCTCAGTGTATTTCTTTTTGATTCTGTATGGCGTACCAGCAGGTCTCAGGAGCACACTAATAACGTTAACCCCAGCTAACTGTCATTGATTGACTGCTGCGTGTGGCATTGTGCTAACAATATTGCATCTGTTTTCTCTTTTAATCTGCAAAGCAACCCTTTGAGACAATTATGCTATTATTTCTGTATTAAAAGTGTAGAAATTGAGAGGTCCTAAGAGGTTGACAGATTTGCCTAGCATCACTGAGCTGGGATTTTCACTTAAGCCTTTTACCAAAAAGTGTTCCTAACCACCATCTTTGCTGTTGGTTGGCATTTGACTAGCTCTGCTAAGGGGGTTCACCTTGACTTGTTGATGGACTAAGGCTTCTTTTGCCTGGTTCTCTTCCTTGTTTTTGTTACTCATCTCTGGAATGTGACACACTAAGGTTTAAATCCCAGCCTTGAGACTTTGCACAAGGCAGTCAACCTGAACTTACTGCTCAGAGTCACTGTGAGGGTTGGAATATAGCCTGTTTAGGATGAGCAGTGTTCTTGGCCGCAACAGGTGTTCAGTGAAGGGTTTTCATTATTATTGCTACCATTTTCTCCTTCCATGCCTCATGTTCCACTGTTGCCCTTCTTCTATGCCTGTAGCACTCCCCAAAGATGGTCTCCTCTCTTCTGGTGTGTGCTTCTCCTTTCCACACTCCTGCACATCAGCCTCCGTTCTCCGCTTGTCGTGTTGGACTTTAGGAAAGGAAGTTCTGTGTTCAGCCAGGGCCACTGTGGCTGTGGATGTTCCCCTATTCCAGTCCCTTCCCAAATATGGCTCTGGGTCTAACCTCCAAATTCCAGAGCACCGCATAGGTTTTCTCAGTGGCTGGCAGGAGGTAGTATCCATATGGCTAACTGTTGTGTGGCTTTGGCCCCTTTCTCCTCAGCTGAGTCCCAGGCGCTTTTTTTTTTTCTTGAATGCACCTGGATCCTACAGCTAACTCCACAAATCTTGCTTTACTTTGCTTTCCCCCTTTTTTCTTTAGGGCACAGGTGGCAAACACAAGGCCTGCGGGCCAAATCTGGCCTTCCACCTTGTTTCTACCTGGCCTGCCTGGCACCTTGTTTCTACCTTGTGGCAGCGCCAAGCTCCCTCTTAACTGTTAAGGAGTAGTTACATTTATACAGTCCTAAAGTTACATTCGGCCCTTTGAAGGCAACTGAGACACTGATGTGGCCCCCGGTGAAAATGAGTTTGACACCCCTGCTCTAGGGCATCAGCTTCCCACTACCTTTATCCATTTTCCCGGCCTGGTGGTGTCAAGGCCTAACGAGAGGAGAGCTTCATGCAAATCCTTTCTCCTTGATTGACTCCTGTGACCTCACCTATGAACTGATCCTCTCTCTTGACTCGTCCTGCCTCCTTGGACACATGCTGAATCTGAGTGACTTTTTAGGTTGTTGACTTGGTGAGACATTGGGCTGAGCAGTGGAAGGCACAGCTTGGCTCAGCTAAAGGAAGAGCCATAAGAGCTTTTTGGGTGGGGTTGGTAGCCACACGAGTTGGCAGACAAGTCCTCCTCGGGGAGATGATGGGCCTTCAGGGGCCGAAGCAGGACCCACGTTCCTGGAGTGGAACATTCAAGGCTGTCTGCTTTGCTGCCTTTCTGTATTCTCTTCATCCCGGAAGCTGAATGCTGTAAGCAAGCAAAATGCTGCGTGGTTAACTACTTTCCATTTTAAGTGTGTGCTGGTGCCAGAGAAGGGGAAATCCTCAAAACCCACTGCTTCTGACTCAGGCGCCATTGGTTTTGCCATAACCACCAGTTTGGCCTCCCTCCCTTACCACCCTAGTCACGTCTGCTTTTTCTTGACCACAGCCTGTCTGGCCATCCATGGTTGGCATGGGCTTGCCTGTCTTTTTCTGTAAGGAGTTCCTCCTGCCTGCCTGCCAAGAATGGGCTTCTGTGTGGGGACCAGGTCCCTGGAAGGGTTTCACTGGCAAACACATAGTACATCTATGTTGGCTTCTGGCCTTCTGCTTAGAACCCTATGACAGCATTTCCACAGCTGGAGCTGTTGAGAGTGTAAGTGGTGATATAGCTGGATGATCAAGACAGGTGGACAAATGTGAGATCTGGTGGACTATGAGTCAAGTTCTCTTGTTTTCCTAGTAAATGCCGTAATTGCCAGTCAATGTGACTGGTCATCCATCTATCCATCCATCCATCCATCCATCCATCCATCCATCCATCTGTATTCAACATAGTGTAATAGTTAAGTACGTAGACCTTGGAGTCATCCGGCCTAGGTTGGAGTCCCAACTTTGTTACCCACCAAGTATGTGATCTTAGTTAGGTTTTTTAGCCTCTCCTCGCCTCAGCCTCCTTACATATAAGGTGATATTGATGATGAAAATAACAATAATACCTATCCCATGGCATTGTTACGAGGGTTATGTTAAGTCAGCATGTGTAAGGTACTATTACTGTTATATCTGCCCATCTATTTAGCTATCATATTTTACAATCACTGATGCTCTTTACTAAATATTTCTGGGTTTTGGCCTTGCAGACCAATGGTAAGATTACATTTCCAGGCTCCCTTGTGGGTGAGTTGGGCCATATGAGTATTCTGGCCAGTGAGTTGCAATCCAAAGTGATGTCTGTCACTCTTATGCTGGAGCATTGCAATACTGATTTTAGACTCTCCAGAGCAATCTTTGAGTAAAGTCCTCTCTGACAGCCTGATCCTGGAGATGCAGAACAGAGCCCTCTGCTGATCTGGCCTGAACATGTAGTGTGAGTGAAAAAGAAATCTTTGCCTGTTTGGGTGTGCCTTTTTACTGCAATATAACCCAGCTATCCTGACTAAGTCTTTCTTATGCATCGTCTATCCATGTACAATAGCGCCTCAGTCTTAGTTTATTTCTTTTTTTAAATTTGCTTTATAGCATCTATTACTGGCTGGTGTTTTATTATACATTGATTCGTTTGTTCATGTCTGTAGTTCTAGTATTTAGGATGGTACCTTGTGCATCACAGACCCTCAATACATATTCTTTACATGAATAAATCAGTGAATGAATGGATGTATTTAACTTTTAGGAAGTTCTTAGGAATCCTGCATTCTACAGCTCCCCTGAAAATCTGTATGGAGGTAGCTGATTTTTGAGAAGGAACACATTGGCCTTTCATTCTCCTATTTTATTGCCTGAATCTAGAAAAAATTCCCTGAGCTCGACCTCATTGTCTCTTTGTAAGCCTCCTGACACCCTTAGTCTATTGCAAAAGCTGCTCTGAACCCCGTGAGATAGTCCTTGCCCAGATCAAGGCTCTATTCTCTTGTTCTGAATCTTATAGGGGCCTTTGCGCTGTCTGTTACAGCTGTCACCAGAACAGAACGCCTTTGTACGCCTAGAATATCTTTTGCCAGTTTTTTGAAACTAGGAGAGGCACTCCCCAGGACCCTTAACTATTTCTGGAAGCAGAATGATCTGTGCCCCATCGAAGGCAGGAGGCTGGTCTCTTCCAACCATGCTTCCATCTTTGTCATTCTTGGTCACGGGCTGAGAGGGAGGCTCCACTCCCAGCGCCATCGTCACCTGCTTCATACCTGGCTCCTCGCTGTCTTGATCCCCTTGATTCTTTCCACTGTACCCTCCAGCCTTGCTTCTCTTGAACAGTTTCTCTTCCTTCTGCCTGAAGAGGAATCTTTGTTTTAGGAACCTCATTCCACTCAGGAAAAACAGCCCTTCTGGAGTCAGGAGTTTACTTTCTTCTTGTTCTTTATCGTTGCTCCCTGGGCATGGGGGAGGGGCAGGGGGTCCCACTCTTGTTTAAGAGCTCACCTTCTAGGCTCACATGAAAAGACCGTTTTGCTGTCTTGCTTCTTCCCCGCTTACATCTGAAGACAACCAGTCACTCCTTCTATTTATTGATGACATTAGGACCTGCTTTATAATCTTTCTTCCCACACCAGTGTCTACTATAATTTAGGACAACATCCTAAAGGCATATTTCAACATCAACAAAGGCATACCTTTCAGCAACCTAGCCTTATACTTTTTGTACTTTTTTACTTAAGTTATCTTCATTGCCAGAGTCCCTTTAGGAAACAGAGATGCACTAAAGATATGTACTAGGAAAGCCATTTTGCTGCTATGTATACCAAAAAATAATTGTAAATATTCAAACTATCCAACAGGTAAATAATGTTAAAGCATGTGATAGACTATTATATTGTCATAAAAAATACTTGTTGCCTTTTTTTGAGAAATGGTCATGATACATGACTGGGTAGGAAAAAAATCAGGTTATGGAATATGACGTTTATCGTTATGTGTATGTACATGTCTAAGAAAAAACTAAAGGAACATAAGATGTTCTTACATGTTTTTATCTGTGCTTATCATTGAGTGGTGAAGTTATGAGTGCTATTGTGTGTATTTATATGTGTGAATATATGTGTACATGCTTGCAGGTGCATGCATCTGTGTTCTCCAGTTTTTTCCTTTTGAGCATGTGCTAATAAACATTATTTTTGAAAATAACACAAGTTATAACCAAAGGACAGGTACTCTTGGGACATTTCATTTTTTCTTAATATGTGCAACAAAGCTATTTAAAATCTTTAAAAAAAGTTATTTATTTATTTTTTACATTCAGTATGTTATTTAAATATATTTTGTATCCTCACCTGAGGACGTTTTTTATTGCTTTTGGAGAGAGAGGGATGGAAAGAGAGAAACATTGATGTGAGAGAGGAGCATTGATTGGCTGCCTGCCGTACACGCCCACACTGGGGGTCACACCCACAACCCAGGAAGGTGCCCTGACTGGGAATCAAACCCCAAACCCTTTGGCTATGGGATGACTCTCCAACCAACTGAGCCACACTGGCTAGGGCTCAATACTTTTAATATTAGCTTCAGGGGTACAGCATAGTAGTGAGACAGTTATATACTTTACAAAGTGTTCCCTCTGATATTTCCAGTACTCACCTGGCACCGCATATAGTTATTATAATATTGTTGACTATATGTACTTCACATCTCTGTGACTGTTTTGTAACTGCCAATTTTACTCCTGAATCTCTCACTTTTTACCCCCAGTCCCCGAATCCCATACCCTCTTTCAACCATCAGTCTGCTCTCTGTGTCTATGAGTCTGTTTCTTTTTTGTTTGTTCTTTTATTTTGTTTTTTTGGTTGCACAGATAAGTGAAATTATGTGGCATTTGTCTTTCTTTTTCTGACTCATTTCACTGAGCTTAATATCCTCTAGGTACATCCATGCTGTCACAAATGGTAAGATTTCTTTTTTTTATGGCTGAGTAAATATCCCATCATATGTATGCGCCAAAGCTTTTTTTAAAAAAGATTTTGTTTAAATATAACCAGAGACATTGAAATTAAGAACAATCTGACAGTAACCAGAGGGGAGGGGGGAGGGGATAAAGGGGGAAGAGTTTTCAGGAACCCTTCGACAAATGGACCCATGGACAAAACCAAGGGGGAGGGTGGAAGCAAGGGAGGGAGGTGGGTTTGGCTGGGGTGGAGGGGAGTGGTGGGAGGAAAATGCAGACAACTGTAAATGAACAACAATAAAATAATGTAAAAAAAGATTTTGTTTATTTACTTTTAGAGACAGGGAAAGGGAGGGAGAAAGAGAGGGAGAGAAACATCGGTGCAAGGGAGAAACATCGATTGGCTGCTTCTCATACGTGCCCTGGGCCCAAACCATAGCCTAGGCAGGTGCCCCCTGACTGGGAATCGAACTGGAGCTTTTACTTTGCAGGATGATGCCCAACCAGCTGAGCCAAACTTGTCAGGGCACCACAGCTTTTTAAGTCCACGTGACTGTTAATGGGCACTTGGGCTGCTTCCATATCTTGGCTATTGTAAACAACGCTGCAATGAGCATAGAGGTGCACACATTCTTTCAAATTGGTGTTTTGGGTTTCTTCGGATTTATACACCCACAAGTGGAATCGCTGGGTCATAAGGCAGTTCCACTTCTTATTTTTGTTTTTGAGGAAACACTACCTTTCCATAGTAGCTGCACCAATCTACATTCCCACCAGTAGTGTATGAAGGTTTCCTTTCTCCACATCCTTGCCAACCCTTGGTTGTTGATTTACTGATGATAGATGGCCATTCTGACAGGTGTTAAGTAATATCTCATTGTGGTTTTAATTTGCATTTTTCTGATGATTATTGATGTTGAGCATCTTTTCATATGTCTATTGGTCTGTGTGTCCTCTTTGGAGAAGTATCTTTTTAGGTCCTCTGTCTCTTGGAGCATTTTTAAAGGTATGTTGCCCAATTTCCTGTATTGGACACATCTCCCAGAAGTACAAGAGTTTGTCAGGAGTTATCATTTTTTCCTAGAATCCACACTGTAACAAAGAAAGATGAGGCATGCGTTTTTACAATTTTCTTTTTATCCTCACCCAAGGACATGGTTATTGATTTTAGAGAGAGGGGAAGGGAGGGAGAGAGAGAGGGAGAGAAACATCGATTGGTTGCTTCTTGCATGAGCCCCACCTGAAGACTGAACCTGCAACCTAGGTATGTGCCCTGACTAGGAATTGAACTTGTGACGTTTTGGTTATGGGATGATGCTCCAACCAATGGAGCCACACTGGCCAGGGCAAGGCATGAGTTTTTAATTAATGGAACCAGTTAGTTGCGATTTCAGCTCTGGATCCAACACCCAGTTGCAAGGGGCTTTGTTGCTCTGAATGACCTGGTAGTTTGATTGAACGTCTTAGTGAAGGCATTTGTGAAAGAAGGGGTCATGTGTCTGCCTGGCACAGTGACCCAGGAAAGGACTCTCACCAGAACAACACAGAAATGTCGCAGTCTCTGACCAGAAGGGAATTTGTCAGTGTTTAGCTTGGCTGGCATCCCACAACCTACCTTCTTGTGCAGTTAGAATCCTTTTCAGTGTAATGTGTGAAAAACCATAGGCCCCCTGCCCACGCCCTCCCAGAGCTGTGTCGCTAACAGCTTTCAAGTGTGTGCAGATTGGGAGATGGCTGGATCCCACATCTCCCTGTGGCATTTGCTGAAGCAATGCCTGTTAATAAGTGGCATGATTCCCTTGGTCTCAGTGATAAAGATGTACCAGTTATAGGGAGCCCCAGAGAGGCCTTTGGAAGGCACCTCAGCACAGCATTTTAATTGGTGCTGGGCAGATGTGTTGGGAGAGCTCACTTTTTTCAGTCCATTTCAGTAAGAACACTGTGAAATAGCACCATTTTGCCCTTCTGTGCCTCGCAGCCTGACTGTGAAGATTGACGACGTGGTTGATGAAAACAGCTCCGTTGCTTCAGGATGCAGGGTCGGCTGATTGGGCGGATTAAGTTGTTTTAAGGTCATGAGCTTTCATTCTTACTTTGGTGATTCTCAAACCTTGTTTTGCAAAGCCCCAGAGCTCTGCTCTCAACAGATGAGCATGTTATTTCCAAGACACTGTGATTCTGTTTCATGTTAATAAAAAACACTAAAATACATGTCATCTTTGTAACGTGATTTACATACTCAAAGCACTCACATTCCCCTTTGTCTGTTCTTTGCACAAATCCCTCTGGGAGTAGATAGGCAGTTTCATTTTGTTCAACATGTGTGTATTGAGTGCCTACAGGCATACAGCACTGAACATATGAGACAAACATTAGTTCTTATGGGAGCTTAACAGTCTGAGAGGATGTACCGGATTCATTTTGCAGAGGAAGAAAAGATGTCATAGAGAGTGCATTTGTAGGCTCCATGTCAAGTTAGCACCAAAACTAGAATGATGTCCAAGTCTTCTGATCTCAGCGTACCGTCTGACTCAGGGCCTGGCTCCTTGAGTGAAACCACCTTGTTAACATGGTGAAGGGTCAGTCGTTATCCTTGTAGGAGAATTGGAAATCTACCTCCCTCGGCCGCTCAGTCTATTGGATGAGCTTGGAATGGTAGCTTGTGCTTATTCTTGAACTACAAGGATGGTCTGACGGTGTGTAAGGGAAGCTGTGCCAAGACCTTGGATGTGCTTCATCTTGGCATCTTCCCTCCAGTCCCTGACCTAAATCCCTTCTTTTTCCCTTAAAGGCTCTCTGAGAAAATCTGTGTGGAAAGTAAATAGAAGGAAGGGTAAGAAGGGAACACAAGGGGGAGAGGCTGGAGGGGAGAATGAGACTCAAGGTTTAGAAGGAAGAAGCCAGGAAACCTGGCTGGACTTGGGGTTAGTAATTTGTCCGTGGTGTGAAGGCCTGTGCCAGCAACATGGCAGACTGTTCTAGCTTGTTTTTTCTCTTATTTTCTCAGCTGTGCTGGCAAGCGCCATGCTTAGGCTGGTTTAGCAGTGATTAACCCAGAAGAATTTGCTAACACCCATGCCTGGACTACCCCTTAGCTGATTTTTCAGCGGTGGCCTTCTGTGGGCTCAGGTTTGGCTCCCTCAGCAGTTCCGCCACTGTTTGCAAGCCTTGATATATGAACAATGCAGAAATATGAAAAGTGTAGGAAAAAAACAAGGAAAAAAACCATCACATTCAATGACTGGCATGTGTAACATTTTTACATTATTCCATTTTTTTTATGCATTTGTAAAAACAAAAATTCATACCATGTGTTTCATTGCCTTCTTTTTTTTGCACAAAGTGATATATTGTAAATATTTTGCCATATCAAATTGTTTTCTATAAGGGATTTTTAATAGTTGTATACATTTTCATTGATTGGAAGTACCAAAATTTACCTGAGCTGCCCCTAAAATTTAGCTTTATTTAATCACTGTTATGAATAACATCTTTGTATACTTGAGTTTATGGATGGCTGTTTCTGAATATTTCCTCAGCGTAAGTTCATGCATTAGTTAGCTTTCACTGTATAACAAATCATCCCACCACTTAGTGGTGTAGACAGCAACTATGTATTTAGCTGGTCTGCGGGCTTGCAGTTCGGCCAGGCAGTTTTGATTTGGGGCTGGAATCAGGGGATGGAAGTAAGGCTCACTTAAGCATTGCAATCGGCTGGTGGGCATCGTGGCATGATCATGGCATCTCATTTTGCAGCCGGCTGGCCAGCCTTGTCTGCACAGCAAGCGCAGAGCTGCAAGGAGGTCCCTGATGTGTACACACTTTCTTCAACTTTGTCTTTGTGTCAAGTTTGCTTCTGTCCCATAGGCCAAAGCATGTGGCATGGCCACGCCCAGAGCTAGTTTCAGAGAATGTCATCAAGGGGCAGGGCTGCAGGAGGCACAAAAAATTAAGACTGTCGTTGTAGTCAACCTATTACATTTCCCAACGTTGCAATTTCTGAGTCAAAGAGTATGACCATTGTAAGGGCTTTTGTTGCCAGATTGGTCTCCAGAGAGATGGTAACGAATTTATACACTCTTCCAGAACACGTGTGTTGCCAAAGTCTCTTGGTCACCGGATGGAATAATCATTGTTTAATTTTCTCCCTCAAAGTAATATTACTGAGATTGAAAAATACACACTTATTGCAAAACACGAAAACAATGTCTGATCTTTGTGACATTTGTTGTTACAAATTCATTCTGGCATTATTATTGTACTGTGTTACTGGATTGCATTTATTTACATTATATTTAGGATATTTGAGCCTGTAGTCAGTAGTGAAATTGGTCGGCAGTTCACTTTTTTTGGTCTGCTATCTTCTACAGATTTTTGTATTTTCTTAAAAACATCCAGGAAACCTATTTTTTTCTCCTCTTCCGTCTTAACTTCGAAAGTGTTTAAGTGGCAAAGGGCTTATGACGTTCTCTAAAGGTTGGAGTGAATTTGCCACATCCCCAAATAAACCAACTTTTTTGACCTAGTGGCTTTCCTAGGACTTTTTATTTGACGTTTTTCGAATTTATTCCATGATTGATATGGGCACACTTCCAAACACATTTCATTATGTTTTCCCAAGAATTATCATTTAATTGAATTTTTAATTTATTAACATAGTATTATATATATATTATTCTGTATTGGTTTGAAAAATTCTCCTTGCCATCTGCAGTTCTCTTTTCTCATTTTTATAAGTTCCTAGTTTTGTTTTTTGAAATTTTTCCTGATGAGCTTTGCTAGAATTAGTTTTATTTTTTCCCTCAAATAATCACCCTTTAAATTTATCCTTCAGTTGTTTCCTGACAAATAAATTCCTGTTTTTCCCTTCATTCTTTTTTCAGTTAGTTTTGTGACTTCTTCCTAAAGGCATTGAGCTAAATGCTTTTATATAATTTTAATTATATCTGCTGATTTGAAGTATATTTTATTGATTATACTATTACAGTTTCCCAATTTTTTTCTCCCCTTTATCTCCTCCTCCACCCGATATCCTCCCCCAATACCCACTCCCCCACCCCCTGCCGCCTTACTTCAGATCCATGGGTTGTACACATAAGTTCTTTGGCTTCTCCATTTCCTATATTATTCTTAACCTCCTTCTGTCTATTTTATGCCTACCATTTATGCTTCTTATTCCTTGTAACTTTTCCCCCCATTCTCTCCCTCCCCACTGAAAACCCTCCATGTGATCTCCATTTCTGTGATTCTGTTCATGTTCTAGTTGTTTACTTAGTTTTTGTTTTTAGGTTCAGTAGTTGATAGTTATGAGTTTGTTGTCATTTTACTGTTCATAGTTTTTGATCTTCTTTTTCTTAAATAAGTCCCTTTAACATTTCATATAATAAGGGCTGGGTGATGATAAACTTTAACTTGACCTTATCTGGGAAGCACTTTATCTGCCTTTCCATTCTAAATGATAGCTTTGCTGGATAGAGTAATCTTGGATGTAGGTCCTTGCCTTTCATGGCTTGGAATATTTCTTTCCAGCCCCTTCTTGCCTGCAAAATTTCTTTTGAGAAATCAGCCGATAGTCTTATGGGAACTCTTTTGTAGGTAACTGTCTCCTTTTCTCTTGCTGCTTTTAAGATTCTCTCCTTATCTTTAATCTTGGGTAACTTAATTATGATGTGCCTTGGTGTGTGCTTCCTTGGGTCCAATTTCTTTGGGACTCTCTGGGCTTCCTGGACTTTGTGGAAGTCTGTTTTCCTTTTCCAGGTTGGGGAAGTTCTCCTTCATTATTTTTTCCAATAAGTTTTCAATTTCTTGTTTTCCTCTTTTCCTTGTGGCAACCCTATGATTCTGACGTTGGAACATTTAAAGTTGACCTGGAGGTTCCTAACCTCTCCTCATTTTTTTAAATTCTTGTTTCTTCATTGTATTCCGGTTGGATGTTTATTTCTTCCTTTTCTTCCAAATTGTTGATTTGAGTCCTGGTTTTCTTCTCTTCACTGTTGGTTCCCTGTATATTTTGTTTTATTTCACTTTGTGTAGCCTTTATTTCTTCCTTCATTTTGTGACTGAGTTCAATCAGTTCTGTGAGCATCCTAAGTACCAGTGTTTTGAACTCTGCATCAGATGGGTTGGCTATCTTCTCGTTGCGTAGCTCTTTGTCTGTAGTTTTGATCTATTCTTTCATTTGGGCCATATTTCTTTGTCTTGGTACACCTGTTATGTTGTAAGGGGTGGAGCCTTATGTATTTGCTGGGATGGGGCAGCCCTCTTTGCTGTGTTTTGGCGCTGTCTGTGGGGTAGGGGTCAGAGAGGGAATAATGCTGCTTATTCGCTCAGCACAATGCCCACTCTGCAATGAACTGTCCTGTGAGACTGAGAGTTTCTCCCGCCTTCACAACCCTCACAGTATTTTACAGCTATAGGTTTTGAGTCTTTAGTTTCCAGGTCAGCCAGCCCCTCCTTGCCCTGGTGGTCTGCAGCTTTGCTGCATGTCGTCTCTGCTCACCCAGCTGCCCCTTTTTGCCCCTCCTATGGGTCTGGATGAATGTTTCTTTAATTCCTTGATTATCGGAGTTCCATGCAGTTGATATTCTGTCAGTTCTGGTTGTTTATTGTTTTTAAATTGGTTGTTATCCTTCTTTTGATTGTGCGAGGAAACGAAGCATTTCTACCCACACCTCCATCTTGGCTGGAACTCGTCTATCTGGTGATTTTTTAAAAATATTTTATTTATTTATTTTTAGAGGAGGGGAAGGGAAGGAGAAAGAGAGGGAGAGAAACATCAATGTGTGTGGTTATCTCTTGTGTGCCCTCCACTGGGGACCTGGCCAGGAACTCACGCATATACCATAACTGGGAATCGAGCTGGTGACCTCTTGGTTCTCAGGCTGGCACTCAATGCACTGAGTCACTCCAGCCAGGGTTGTATCTGCTGATTTATTAAAGAGTGATAGTGTGCTAGTTTCCCATTATGTTAGTGATTTTTCAACACATCTTTATATATTTTTAAACAAATTTTGCTTTATATATTTTGACAGTATTTTTATATTGTAGGAGTCAGAGTTTCATAATTCTCCAGTCTTCACTGTGAGGTCAGAGAGATCTGAGCTCAAATCCTTCTTGGCTGCTCTGAGCAGATGATGGGCCAGTTTTATATTTTCCTAAAAGCTTGGTGATAATGCCAATGTAGCTCTTTTTTTGGTACTTAAATTACATGATATAATTAATGTCAAGTGCTTAACATAATGCCAGGCACATGCAATGCACTCAATGCTGGTTTTGTTGTCTTTGGTGTTCTCTTTACGACTATAAACCCTAAGTTTGTCCTGTGTAAGGTTTTCATGCTCTAAATTTTATTTGTCTGACATTAATGTTTTGACTCGTGACAGCTTTCCCATTTTTTCATTTTGATTTTGTGTCATTTTATTCTCGCAAGTCTCCTGTGAACCATGTGTATTTGAATTTTGATTTTTTTTCTCTAAATGATGAATCTTTATCTTTGATATATATCTTTTATGTGGGATAATTCAACCCATTCCCATTCAACTCATTCACACAAGACAAAGCATTTTTCAAGCTTCTGTTTCTTCCCTGTCCCAAACTAGTCTCCTGCCTTTAAAGATTTTAGAGCCAGAATTTTATTAAAAAACTTAAATATACTTGATTTCATATAAATTATTATTGCTATTTGCATTACCTCATAGGATTCAAGAATACTTTGTGAGATGTGACTCCTAACACTTACCTGTTTCATTATTCACCTTTCATTTTGTAGAATTTCCACCTTTAAGTTAATTGATTGATCCAATAATCCAATCAACAGTTATTAATTGAACATATACTATTTGCAAGCACTCTGCTAGGTGCTGGGGGTAAAGTATGCAATGTAGAGCTAGTCTGTGTCTGTATCAAACCTACATTTAGAGGATGAGAGATACAACAAAGAAATAAACAGAAAAATACACTGCAAATTAAAACAAATGTAAAGGAAATACTTAAGAGGCTTAAGAAGAGAATAGTGAGCGTGTGTAGGGGTAGCTATCTGATAAGTTTAAATGGGGGCTCCTTGTGCTGGTGACATTTATGCTGGCATCTTTTTTTTTAAAGACTTGATAAATAATTTTATTTATTGATTTAAAAAAATTATTTTTGGAGAGAGGGAAAGGGAGGGAAAAAGAGTGGGAAGGAAACACTGATGTGAGATGGAAACATCACTTGGTTGTCTTTCATGGGCACCCTGATCGGGTACCAAACCCACAGCCCAGTCATGTGTTCTGACTGGGAATTGAACTGGCAACCTTTTCGTTTACAGGACAAAACCACTCAACTACCTGAGCTGTACCGGCCAGGGCTGTGCTGACATTGTAAGGAAGAGGTGGAATGATTTGTGTGGAGGGAGGAGCAAGGACATTGCAGGCAGAAGGACTAGCCTGTGCACAGGCCCCGAGAGAGCCAACAGCCTTAGTCTAATTTTGCTTCCATGAAGTTATTTTTTTAGTATTCACAATTAACTTTTGAATAAACGGAATGCATGTAAGCATAGGCAATCTCTTGCAGGCCAGCAAATGAAGGGTTGGACAGGACAGCTAAGGGCCAGATGGAATGCTCTTCATCCATCCATCCACCCATCAAATGTGTTTGGAGTGCCTACTGTGTGCCGTGTGTTGACCATGTACAAATATATAAGCTCCCCTGGGGTGTACAGCTCACTTGTGTAAAAAGGCTGGAGGGCTCATAGGAGATAAAGTTTGGAGCGTCTGTTGGAGTGGGATGGACCAGGGGGTGGTGGGCACGCACGTGATGAGCTCTGCAGAGCCTGAGCAAGAGGTGGGGTGGCAGGAAGGAGCTGAGAGCACTCCTGCCAGATGGCTTCCCTCCACCACCACCCCCTGCCCCTGAGGAAGTGGGGACTTCATGCTGTGATATGATACGCAAGAACAGTGTTTCCTGTGGGTTTGCAAGGACATTTTGAATCTAAAGACTGTAGTTTGTTTATGTGTGAAATATGGTTCTTTTTTTGCTTTTTCAGACTTTGTGAAGGGGTAATCAGACCAATTTTATAGGCCTGGAGAAAGATACTTGGAGTGAATTTAAATTCAGCATCATACTGATGGGGAGCTCTAATCAAGTTCAGGGATCACCTGTTGGGGGTTCTCTAGGCACCTGTGTTGGTTAATTAGCTGTCACCTGTGAGCTCATGTTTTTCAGTTCTCGAAACTGGCCGATTTTTGCAACTGACCAGGTTCTGATACTGGATTTTGTCTGACTTGACTCTAACCACGAACTTTACTGTCTTCAATTGTAAAATGAGGAGGGAATTGGGTTACTTGATCTCTTAGAGACCCTGCCTATCTTTAAAGTTCAGTCATTGATCACTCACCCACCCTCCTTCCTTTCTGCCCCCCCTACTTCCTCCCCTCCTCTCCTTCCTTCCATCCGTGGGTCCATCCGGTATGTCATCGTGTGCCTGCTGTGTGCCAGGCGCTGTGCTAGGTGCTCGCCCACAGTCCCTACCTCATGGTGCTCACCACTTGAAAGGGGATACGGATAAGCAAATAATTAGTATGATAATCTATGATAATCTATGATAATATATTTATATCATATATTTGTATATTATGTCTAAAAATATATAATTCGTATAAGTGCTATAAATGAGAACAGGTTGGGTGAGAATGCCTATCAAGGTGACCTGTGTATTTTGGGGTCAGAGAAGTCTTTCTTTACAAGGTGAAATTTAAACAAAGATGAGGTGAATGTTGCCTGAGAAGGATTCCTGGCAGAAGGCACAGCCTGTGCAAAGGTCCTGACAAGATGAAGGAAGATAAAAATTCATAATAAGATAATAATACAAGCAACAATAGCAACTATTACTTAAATCCAATGAGGAAACATCTTTGATGCTCTCAGCACTATGCCAGGACCGCTGTAATTGTTCAGAAGATAGTAGTTGTTACTATTCTTTTTATGAACGGTAGTAGGTGAGAGAGGGCTGTCTTTGGGGTCCAGGGCTTGTCCTTGGTCCTGTTGCTGGTTTCTTTGTGGGGGGTTCCTCTTGGAGATTCTGCCGAAGTAAAAATCTGTCACTCAGCACTGCCAAGCCTGTGAAGCAACTGCTTCTCCATCTGCTCCCTGGGAAGGGGTGGTGGTGATGTCAGCTGTGGGTGGCCTTCAGGCAGCAGGGGCATTAGGGTTGGCTGCTGGCATTTGCAACTTGGCATTGCAGAGGGCATGGAAGATTAGAGGTAATAATTATCAAGGAACAGAGAGTACATTGCATTCCTTATCTATTGGTAAGACCAATAAATACATCCCCTGTTCTTCCACTGTTGGGAAGACATTTTCTTCAAATCTCTCTGCTGAGAACCAGGGACATTTCTTGGTTACAAACATCAAATATCAACTTAACTTGGATAAACAGAATGATGGGCGTGCGCCTTCTCAGCATTCAGACAATGCCAGTGTCAAGCTCATGTGCATATGGAAATGTTTGAAACAAGCCTTGTACATTACTTTTGTTCATTTGTAGTTATTTATTCATTTGCATGGTGTTTAATATGGGGGAGAAAAGGAGGAGCAGCTACTGCTCATTAGGACCCCAGGATGTAATTTGGGCAGTTTGCTCCCAGGGGGCCGTTGGCCACAGCTGGAGACACCGTGTTTGCCAAAGCTGGAGGGGTGGTTGCTGCTAGTGGACAGAGGCCAAGGGTGCTGCTGAACATCCTCCTGGGCACTGGCCAGCCTTACACAAGCGGTCCAGTCCCGAATGTTCGGTTGAGAAACCTGTCTCACTCGCTAAGCCACCAGTTTTGTGAAGCCAGTCGGGAGGTGTAAGTTGCTGTTCTTTATCAAGGAATTATTTGTGTGTGTATGCATGTGTTGATTTGTAATGGATTCAACCTTATCTTTCCTAGGCACTTTTATTTATTATCATTTTTCGATTTTTCTTTAAAATAGTTTGTTTTGAATACATAGTGCAAAGTTTGAAATGCCGCAGGTACAACAAAGTGTACAAGGGATACAGTAGCACCAGACATACAGGAACGATGAGTTACACAGTAGCCACAGTGGGTCCCTCCACTCCTGCCTTCAGGCCCTCGAGTTCCTTCTCTGATGGACACCACTGTTACTAGTTTTGTGTGCTTCAGTAGAGAGATATTTCATGTCTGAGTCTTTCTGGTACCCTAGTAGCACCATGAGCACATATTTCAGCTTGCAGCTGAGATCTCAGAGCATATCTGGAGCTGCCTCGTTCACTTTGACAGCCGCGCAGGTGTCCCATCCCCTTCCCTGGGTGTCCCATCCAGTCTCCTGGTGATAGGCTATCTCCCGGCTTTTGCAGCATCAAACAATGCAGCAGTGAATGCCCTGTATCTAGCTGCACGCCCACGCTTGGGAGCACACCTGTAACCCCAAATGCTGCAAGTGGACTCCCTGGGTAAAAGGCCTGTGCGTTTCAAACTTGACAGTGGCATCTGATCTGTGTGCCGTGCGTTCATGTGCCTGTCTCTAGTCCTGCATGACCTTCCCCTCTCCTGAGCTGAGAGGCACCTCCGCCTTCCCCTCAGTGGGAACCGATTTCTCTAATCTGCCAGAGGGACGCTTCTTTTCCTAATCAAAATGCAATTCCTAAGGGTGGTGTGGGAATATAAATTATACCAGTCATTCAGAGGCTCTGAGCATATGATGACTTTGGGTATGATTTTTCCGAACTGCTCATGGTTCTTACTGCACAGCAAGAGCCTCTGTCTCTGCAGCTAGTCTTTTATGATAGATGCTACCACTCCTTCCCAATGGGATTTCTCCTCAGGGTAAGGAGAAGACATGGGTTCTCTTGCTTAAAAACAACAACAACAAAAAACTCTCAGCTCCTGCAAGCAACAGGGACACCTGCTGCTTGATTTAGAGCTCCTGGGCATTTGGAACCTGCTGGCTGCAGTCTCGCAACGAAAAGACTGGGAGTTGTGGGGTGTTTTTATCTGCAGGAAACAGCTCAGAGCGGAAGGGGAGTGAGCATAGATGGATAGACGAGGGAATTAGAAGAGGAGGAAGACTTGGGAGAAATGTCTTCTTTTAAGGACAGACATGGCAGGTTTCTCCTGCCACTCTAGAATGCCAAGTAAGAATTGAATGGGAAGTTGGGTTGCTTCTGCCAGACCTGCTCAGGAACCAGCCTGTTGGGTTCCTGGGGTTGCCGACTGTGGTCTGAGCTTGCGAGGGTGCCCCTGAGTCTCTCTTGCAGGAGTTGGCTGGCACCAGCACCTGCTCTGAGGTCCCGGAGATTCAAGTGGCACCCCCAGGAAGAAGCTTCTTCCCAGCTTTGGAGGCCACAGAAGAACTCTGGCCTGGAAAACACATTCTCCTAGTCCCTGTACTTGGCTGCGAGTGCGGAGGGTGCCTGGCACACAGTGGGCACTCAATAAATGTTTCTCGAAAAAAGACAAAACTTGGTGGATAGAGGCCTGTGCCTGTTGGGGTTTTTACCCCTGGGGGGAGAGACTTGATTTTGACTCACAGCCAGTCCATATTCAGCTTCACAGAGCGGAGGGGAGGCTGTGTGTGAGGTGGGGCTCTTATCTGTGTGGACAATGTTATGTCCTTTCTGAAGCCTGGATTTCTCTGCTGATGAGGAAGAAGACCGGAAGAGGCAGTGAGGAAACATTTGCCTCTCCTTTAAAAAATTAAAAAAAAATTTTGGATTACTTTTAGATTTTCAGAAATGTTGCAAAGTTAATACAGAGAGTTCTTGTATGCCCCTCACATCATTTCCCCTGATGCCAGTCTCATGTGACTGCCAATTCGCTTCTGCTGTCTAGCAAGACAGTCAGAAACCTTTCGAGAACTCACTGTCGATTTGGACCTTAATAATAACAATGAACGGACGATGATAATACTGGGGGTATAGAGGTTGGCAATCATGACAGTACTTGCTCTTGGTACCGAGCACTTGGTGTGCTGCGAGGCACAGGCACTGTCACACAGCACCCGTTTCACAGGTAGAGAAGCCGAGGCAGACAGTTTGAGCAGAGACATCACACAGCTAACCTGCAGCCAGTGCTTGAAACCTAAGTTGTCTGGCTCGATTCTCACTCTTCATGGGTATTTTTGCACAGGAACGAGAAGGGCTGTCGTCTCCTGACGATGATGATGTGCTCAGGACCTGGACTCCGAGTTTCTTGCTCGTGTTTCTAAGCCCGTTCTCTCACTCAGAGGGTGGTGGTGAAGAGAGCTGATGTTGGTCTGCTTAGGATACAAACATGTGACCCCTAGATTTTGTGAGTGGGGGGGAAGGATGAGAACCTTAGTGTGTGTGTGTGTGTGTGTGTGTGTGTGTGTGTGAGAGAGAGAGAGAGAGAGAGAGAGAGAGAGAGAGAGAGAGAGAGGGAGGGAGGGAGAGAGAGAGAGAGAGAGAGAGAGGTAGAATGGGAGAGAGATGGCGATTCTGCTGGGTTCCGTCCAGCTTACGGTGTTTTCCTTTTCTGCTTGGACTGGTCTGCTCTGTGTAGCAAGGTGTTGGGATTGCCGCAGCATTGCTTTCTCAAGGCTTGGTCAGGAGAGAAGCAGTCAGAGTGCCTTCATTTTGAGAGTTAAAAAGTGGTAACAACTAAGTTAACCAGCAAGCTCGTGACTCGGGACTAGATGCTGTTTCTGCCTTCAATCTTGCAGGCAGCTAGCTGGGAGGGGAGCTCCGCAGAGAACCAAAGTTTCCAGCCCGGGTGCGGACTGGAGAACACTGGGCCAGGGCAGCCGTGGCAGCGTTCCTGGGCTTGGGGATGGACTTGAACTCGTCTTCACCCAGGGTCTTTGCAGTTCTGGTCCCTCTGCCT
This sequence comes from Macrotus californicus, assembly GCA_007922815.1. Lineage (NCBI taxonomy): Eukaryota > Metazoa > Chordata > Mammalia > Chiroptera > Phyllostomidae > Macrotus > Macrotus californicus. The sequence continues at coordinate 29,183 of VMDR010002941.1, read as the reverse complement.
GGAACACTGTTCAAATGCTGAGCTCTTGCTCTTGGTCAGAGCTTAAATGTCACCTCCTCAGGCCTTTGCTGACATCCTGTCTAAAATTCCTCCTGGATGTTTACTAGACCGTGAGCTTCATGAGGATGAGGGTCTGTTTGCCCTGTTTGCAGCCTCCTCTTGTAGTGCCTAGAACAGCACCAGGTGCATATTAGGCCCTTATTAAATGTTTGTGAATAAACGAATGAGTGGTCATCTTATAGAACTTAGCACTGTTGGCTGGCTTGTGTCCTTGTGGAGGGGAGCATGCCCTCAGGAACCCTGAGCTCCGTGATGGCAGAGTATGTCTGTCTTGTTCACCATCCAGTGCCTGGCTTGTGGTGAAGGGTGTGGGCTCTGGGGACAGATTATCTGGGTTCAAATCCCAGGTCTTCTAATTGTCAGCTGTGTGATCTTCATTAGTTACTGAGCCTCTCTGTGCCTCGGTTTCCACATAGGCATAAACAGCATCTATTTCATGGGGTTGTTGAGATAATTAAATGAGTTAATATTGATTAAAATGCTTAGAAGATGGCCTGGAACCTACTAAAGAATTTCATAAATATTAGTTGGTAGTACTCAAAAATATTTGGGACATAAGAGTTGGAGGGTCTCTCCATGAAATGCACTCTCCCTCTTGGAGTGATAAAATCTCCCCCAAGAAGCAGGTAAAGGCAGGTGGAGCTCATCCGAAAAGCCCAAGAGACCCTTAAAACCAGGCTCTTCAGGAAACGCGACATTTTATTTCTCTCTGTTCTCTCGGAGAAGGCAAGTTTCTAGCATGCCCTGTGTTGCTTCCCCGACTGCTTTCTATCTTTCTTTCTTTGCACTGGTCCTGTTTTTAAAAAATAACGCAGCTCATCCTCTTGCTGCTGGGGTGGGGGACAGAGCATTTCCGTTTAGAAAAGCTGCGGCCATGGGATGTGCTGGGCTGCCCGGCTGGCTCTGCGGCCTTAGGTCCATGGAATTTCTCCTTATTCGTTCGTGTCGGTTTTAAAAATAATAATAAAAGCAATACAGACACCTGATGATAATTCCAAACAGGACAATATCATGCAACATGCAGTAGCATGAAAAGGAAATCTCTCTCCATCCTGGACGCTTCACCCCTCTTCCCTGTTCCTCCAAAGAGGGGCACCCAGGTGACAGGATGCCTAGTTATATCTGAAGTTGGCCTGAGTATGTCCCCAGTGCTGCAGAGGACAGACTTCTCCTACAGAATTTTCTCCCGTCTCTATTAAACTGAGATTTAACAAGGTGGATCCTATGTTGTTATTTGCCGAATTTGATAACCCAGAACCTGCGCTGTGATGGGTTCCCTGTGTTTCCCGCCTTGGGCAGCTGACACCTGTTGGAGCAGACTCCCTCCTGGGGGAGTCCCAGCACCCAGAGCAGTGCCTAGCATGTTGCGGTGCTTAGTAGATATTGGTGGACTGAAGGGCTGAAAACGCAGCCCAACCCACGTCTTCTTTACGCAATTGGAAATGTGGTATGTAATCCCATTTCGTTCGTCACTTTTCCTTTTAGTGACATCTCATGGGGATCCATCCATACATCTGCCTTAGTTATTTTTTTATTTTTAATTTTTTTAAACAAGTTTGCATTTATGGTTACTTGAAACCCAGTGGACAGCAGCTTCTCTGTGGCATCTGGAGGTGAGTCCAGCCAATCAAAAGCTGTATTTGGAAATCGGCCGCCCCTCCTGCATTATAGCCAGAAGCTGGTCCTGCAACTCCAGGTGCCTCGTTTATATTAAGAATTTCAGAGTTTTCCCTCTTGTGTGTGCCTGGCCATGTGTTTAGCCATTCCTTGGAAGATGGGCCCTGGCATTGCCGAGTCTTCTGCCATTGCAGACAACACAGTAGCGAACAGCACGGTATTGAATTTACCCACGTGGGTTTGGCTGCGTGAGCAAGGGGGCCAGCAGCAGTGGGGTCACGTGGACAGGACCGTGCGCTGTAACGTGTGCATTGGTGATGGTGAGTTGCCTTCCATAGCCAGCCTGCTTGCATTTCCTTCAGACAGCTTGCTCCGATATCATGACCAGCACAAAATACTACCAAACTTTTTAATTTTGCCAGCCTCATCAGAGAAAAATGGGTCTCTCACTGGGGTATCTCATCTTAATTGGCCTTTCTTTGCTTATGAGAACCTTTTCTACATTTGAGAACTCTTTGTATTGCTCTTCCTGTGAAATGTCTCTCATCGCTTTGCAACCAGAGAAGTCAGTGTTCAGGCTGCCTGTCACGACCAGAACCAATGAGTAGAGACCAGGATTGAATCTTTGTGGGCTCTCCATTTGGATGGCCGCAGTCGCAGGCGATGGAGAGTTACGTTCTGTAAGGACCACCTTACATTTTATTTCAAGCTGACCTTCTTTATGAGGAGAGAAAAAGTGTAGGTAAGGGGTTTGGGATTCAGGGGAAAGGCTAATCAGACAAAAGCTGCAGCCCTGCAGTTCTCCCAGGATGCTTTCACCTGCTGACCAGGGACTCTTCATCTGTGCCCTGGGCGGTCGGGAGGCCCTCCCTGGGGCACAGTGGCTCAGATACCAGTCCTCCTGGGGCACAGAGGTCGAATTTCTGTGGTCTCTTGGAGTCAGGGTGGGCCAGACCTTCAGTTCCTGAAACATTAGCTTTTTATATACATTAATTACTAAGCTTGTTACCTATAACTTAAAACTAAACAGTTTCCAGCTTTTGAGGTCCCCCACCATTTTGCCTATATTTTTTACTTTCTTATTGATTTTAACAGGGTTTTATTTATTAAAGAACATGTGTGTTAGCCAGCGTGTGTTTTATATATAAAATAAAATAAAAAAATAATATATAAAACAGGTTTTTTAATATTGAAAAGAATGTTTTATTATGGAATTTTTTACTCTGTAGATATTTAAATATTCTTTTTTTATAGTTGGCTTTTTAAAAAAAGGTTTATTTATTTATTTATCTTTAGGCAGGGAGTGAAGGAGAGAGAGAGTGAGAAATGTCAGTGTGTGGTTGCCTCTCACCCGCTCCCACTGGGGGACTGGCCTGCAACCCAGGCATGTGCCCTGACTGGGAATCGAACCTGTGACCCTTTGGTTCACAGGCCAGTGCTCAATCCCCTGAACCACACCAGCCACGGCTATTTAAATGTTCTTAAATAGTCAGATTTACGAACCTTTCCTTTCATGTATCCTACATTTTGTGTCTTGCTTAAAAAGGCACCACCCCCCTGCCATGAGATTATACAGCAATTTTCCCATATTTTCTTTCAATAGTTTAACTTTTTTTTCCTGCACTTAAATCTTTAATCCATCTGGAATTTATTTTGGTTTTAGGAGGGAGGTGAGGATCTAGCTTTATTTTCTACCAGATGGCCAGCCAGTTGTCCCAATACCATTTATTGAATAATCCATTGCTTCCTGCAGAATTGAAATGCCGCCTTTATCATACATTAAATCACGGAGGAGGGGCTCTGCACTCATTTTCTGAGAGCCTCCGGAGCCAGCTAGCAGCAAGGGTTTTGTGGGGTTTAGCCGAACAGAAGAAGAGGCCCGACCTCAAGGAGGACCGGAAACCGTGGCCCCATGGCTCATCCAGCCAGAATTATACCATGTGCAGGGGCAGTGGGCTGCCTGCGTGGGGAACGGGCTGTAGGGAGAGGGAAGTGACTCCCAGTGCTGGGAGGGCTTAGTTACAGCGAGGCTTCTCGACCTTGGCCCCACTGCACTGACGTTTTGGGCTGGATACGGCTTTCCTGGGGGCTGTCCTGTGTATTGTAGAGTGTTTGCCAGCATTCTTGGCCTCCATCCACAAGACACCGGTATCAATGCGCGCTCTGCATTGTGAGAACCAACGGTGTCTCCAGGCACTGCGGGAGCGTCCTCAGGGGTCTCAGATTCTGTGGAGAGCCACTACTTATCAGGCCACTTATCACCACTTGTCACTACTTATTAAGAGTTGAGCGGACTCTTGATTACATGCCTGGGAGGCCCTTTCTTTTCAGAGATTCCGTCATTCACATCACAGGCTGTAGACATTCAGGAGCCAGGAAGCGAGGTGCCTTTCTATCTGAGACCAGAGACCCCAGATTTGTGAGTGTGGGGTATGTCTGGACAGGTGGGAATGAATAAGAGGAAGAGGGGTTCCCACCAGGCCCTACAGAGAATCTTCGAAAACTCCCTCAGTCATAGCCTCAGGCATATCCCCTGCCGGCCACACCCCCAGGCCAAGGGACTTCGCTGGGCCCTGGACCCCAGGAGCAGTGACTGAGACGAGATGGCAGAAGTTTTGTGACTTAACAGTTTGTCAGTTTATTGTCTCCTTTCCTGTAGGAGTAAAGGGGCAGCACAGAAGCACAAGCGTTTAGGAGATTGGGGGTGGCAGGTGGGGAGAGAAACCCCATACAGAAAAAGTATGGGGGTGAAACCGAAGAAGTGGCTGGAGTCTCTGGGGCCTGGGAGAAGTAATAAGCAGCAGGGACCTGACTGAGGGCTGAGCAGTGACTGGAGATGAAATGGTTACAGCCGGGCTGGGGTTACTGTGGGCAAGGTGCTGCCCAGGAGAGGCCATTGTTGCTGAGTGGCATGGAGGTGGGTAGCAGCAATCTGAAGAAGTGGGTCCCGTTGGGAAGGTGTCTTGATATTCCGGGCAGAGAATGTGCGGAGGATGGACTTCTCTGGCAGAACAGCTTCTGTGGAGCATGTTGGACCACCAGGAGTCCTCTCCAGGTGTGGCTCCAACAGGGGAAGTGGCTCATGAAGAGAGGCTGGGAGGCAGAACTCAGAAGTGCCTCGGATGCCATGCCAAGGGGTTTGCGCCCTCACCTTATTGCACAGCACCTGTCACCTACTCAGTATAGGAAAAAGCACATCACAGCAGTGCGTATCAGGAAGACAGTGAAGAACAGCACGCTGTCACCCACTGTGCGCCTGCCTCTGTAAGCCCCTCCCCCTCCTCCTGCCCATGGTCAGCATGCCTGCCTCACACCCACTAGTGTGTGCCTCCAGCAGGCAGGGGTTGGTCTGCTTTGTGCACAGAGCCCAGGACAGTGCCTGGCACACAGTGAGCACTCTGTCTATGTGAGGAGTGAATGAGTCCAGCTACAAACCTGGTGTCACTTGCCCCTTGCGCTTCACAGTTCCTGATCCACTTTCTGTGTCAGTAGATGCCCTTCGTGACAGAGGTCTTTCGGGAGCAAACTGTTGTACTTTGCTGATATGCTGTGTGTTACTCGACCAAGCTGTCCTGCTGTGTATGCGCTTCTTACCCTAGATGTGAGACGGAAGATGAGTCCCATACCTGCCTAGCGTCTACCCCCTGCATCTCAGCTTCCATTCCAAAGGCTGTGAAAGAATCTTATTGGCTCAGCTTAGGTCTGGTAGCCAATGATCTGCAGCGAGGGCTGGGATCACAGTGGTGTAGGTGGGGGAGGCAGTCAAGGCTGGGATCTGTGGTTGCCGAGGCCCTCCTCAGTGGTGCCTGTTAATTGGGTAACGAGGCAGATCTGGAGCCACAAACCCCAGTGTCTCCTTCCTGAGGCTTTAGGGAAGTCATGTGTGAGTGGGAGAAGAGCATGATGTGACAAAAACAGTTACCGTCAGACTTGCTGACCTTGAAAACTCTTTAGGGACAGCTTAGAAGAGGGAGAGTAAGCATCTGCTCCCACTGCTGGGGTAGGAAGCTGTTCACGTTCTTGGCTCAGTGCAGGCAGGTTTTGAGGATTTGAGAATCTCCTGGCCCCTTCTCTTTGTCCTTCATCTCGTGATTCCTGGTCCGATGATTTTGGCTTTGGACACCGTGAAAGGAAAAGGAAACTTTGTTCCCTGCTTCTGGAGGCTATTGCCCCTCCTCTGGGTTTCCTTAGTTCAAGTTGTATCCCCTTTGGGTCATCTGCCTGGGGGCAGAGGGTGGCCCAGTCTCCGTTCTTGTCTTGGGGGTGAGAATGCCCCCCAGAATGTGGAAATATTTTCAGGCCTTTAAGCCTCAGTTACTTAATCTGTGCAATGGACAAATGTAGCCCACCACTTGTGGATTTGGCACTTGTGGTTACCTGGAAGACCCTTGGCACAGGGTCACGGGTCTCCGACCTAAAGGTCTAGTTTGAATTGGATGCTTGGCAAGATTTAGGGGAAGCAGAATGGTGTTGCAACCAGGATTGTGAGCTCTGGGGTGAGACTTGCTTCTGAGTCTGGATGCTCCCCCTTTGCTGGGTGACCTTGGGCAAATTATTTCTCTATGCCTCATGATTTCTCTTTTTTTATTTAATCAAAAGTATACATTTATTATATTCAATATTATTTTGTATCAGTTTCAGGTGTACAGCACAGTGGTTAGACAGTCACATACTTTACAAAGTGGTCCCCGATATTTCCAGTCCCCACCTGGCACCAGACACAGTTACTGTGATATTATTAGCTATGTTCTCTATGCTGCACTTTACATCCCCATGAATGTCTGATTTTCTTTACTAAGAAATGGGGATGGGAATAGGACCCGGATTTAAATGAGTTAAGACATGTATCGCCCTTAGCACAGTAAGCCTTTAGTACATGCTAGCTACATCCCTTCTACCCGGTGGGTTTCACTTGACTAGTTTATGCCCCACCTCTAGGGGAAGGGGAGGAGCCTGCCTATGATGTCTGCTTTGTGGTCCAGCCCATCTCTGCAGTGGACCCTGCTAGTGATGCCCACCAGGCCTAAACTTTGGGGAATCCACGTTCCTTCAGAACCGTTGAGCAGGACAGGTTGGGGCAAGGCAAGTCAGATATTAGAGGTCCTGGCTGCTTGTCTTAATCTCTGTTTACTTCTAACGTGGGTAATGAGAGCCATGAAACCCCTCTGGGGGCCCTTCTCTGGCTGTGACATGTTTCTAGAGTGCTTTCTTTGTGTTGGAAAACAGCAGGTTCTGGCCTTTTTCCCCATTCCTCTTCTTCTTCCCCTGTGTCCCTCTCCCTCCCAGCCCCGATCTCTGGGGCCTCCTTAGACTAATGCACTTTTAATGAATATGCAGCCCTGTTTACAGGGTTGAAATGAGAGCCTGTCTGCTTATTTTATGTGGACGTTTATGGCTCTGCCTTTTAAAATCCTGCCTCCCTCGCGCTGCTTCTGGACGCAGGATGTTTCCTGGATGCCCTTCTGCCTTCTCTCCAAATAAGGTCCTGACTGCGAGGTTCTGCGCCTCCCAACACCGCCTTGCCGGGGGGAGGGCAGTGCATGGGACCGAAGCTTAAGATGGAGTCTTCATGTTTGTCACTAGAATATATGTTTAAGTACAGATTGGCAGTTGCGGAATAGTCACAAGGATGTAAAGCACAGCACAGGGAATATAGTCAGTAATTTTGTGGTAACTGTGTGTGGTGCCAGGTGGGTACGGGATTTGTCTGGGTGACCACTTTGTAAGGTATGTAAGTGTCTAATCCCTATGTTGTACACCCAAATCTATTATGATATTGTGTGTCAACTGTAGTTGAAAAATGAATTTTAAAGCAGCGAAAAAAATGTTAAAAAATTTCCAAATGCTTGCCCATTGCAGAACTGTTAGAAAATGAAGATAAATGAAGAGAAGAAAATAAAATCCACCCACAATTCCACCACTTAGGAAGAAGCCAACCATTAACATTCTGGTTTATACTCTTGTAGATTTTAATTAACCTTGGTAGGTATTTTAAGTTAAAATTAGAAACTAAAATTAAAACACATTATTCTGAAATCTGCTTATCATTAATGAGTGGTGAATATCTTTCAAGTCAGGAAATACAGGCAGGGGACATTTTATCAGGACCATTGTGTCCTGTTCCAGGGCTCTACTCCGAGCTCTCTTCATTGAATTTCCAATCGTCGTGACATGCGCTGTTCAAAATGAAAAAGGCACGAAAGGGTTTACCTTGAGCAGTCTCTCCTGGCCCTGACTCTGGGTCCCCCTTTAGACAGCCACTGTGAGCAGTCTCTGTGTGCTTCTGGCAGCAGACCACCGTGCACATGCGGCATATACACTGTTTTTCTCTCCCCAAACACACACACTCAAATGTTAGCTTGCCTTGCCTTTTTTACTTAACAGTATACCTTGGGATTTGTTTTATTTTATGACTGCATCGTGACCCGTGATACGGCCATTTCTGGTGTGTTTTTAAAATTGGGACGTTCTGACTCTAGAGCCACCTCTCCTGTGGCTTTGTTCAAGCTCTCTGTCCGTGTGGCCTGTCCAGGAGCAGCTGAAGAAAGGCTGCGCGTTCAGGGATTAGGAAGGACTGCAGGTCCAGTTCACGAGTGGGATTGGCCTGCACAGATTTGAATGACAGAGACAAAGAGCAGAGCTGGTGAGCCACTTGCCAGGTGGTGATCACTGGCAAAAGGCCATTTGTGACTTATCTGCAGTTGTCCAGATGGACAACTAAAACAGAGGACTGACCTTCACTTACGCTTGGTTGAGAAAGTGTTTCAGAGGCTCAGCGAGAGGGTCGGGTATTTCTTATACTTTCTGGCAAGAGGTCGAGGGGTATCAGATGGTAAGTGATCTGCTAAAGCCAGTTCAAAGCGAGAAAGGATTCTGTGTCTGCCTTGAATGCTAGTCCATCACACCTGCCTCTAACCTGAAGGCTTGTGATGGACTAATTAAAGCATTTCGCATTTGGCGTCTTTGTGTTTCCTGGTGGCTTGAATTGCTGGCTCAGAATGTTTTGAATAGGTTAAGGAAACACTTACAAATCAGTGCAATGAGCGGAATACACAGGGTCTTAACGAATGGGGATTGTCAGCAAGGACAGTGAAAGACCTCCTAGAGCGTGAGGGGTTGACTTGGATGAGTAAATGAGCTTTGGATAAGTATTGTAAATGAGCTTTGCGACTCTCTAAACAAGAGGGGTGATTTGACTTTGGGGTGGGGGATTTCCCACACTTGGAGGGCTGGGAGGGAGCCCAGGGGATATAAAGGAAATGGGACAGTGCTGATGGAGAAGCTGTGAGGATTTCTGTGGAAAACCCAGGAAATAGCTTCCAGGTCCCCTAGAAGAGACTTACTTTATACTTTCCTCTAAATTTTAGGCAAGTCCACAGAACCAAGTTTCCATTATTGAGTAGACTCAGGTCAGAAATAAAAATTCATTCTTTATTATGTTACCTATTTTGTGAGGTATGGAATGAAACAGATATCCAACCAAACTTAACATTAAGCAGTTACAAATTACATTATTAAATAACTATTGGACCAAATAGGACTCAAAACTACAATTGCAGAGAGGCTAAAATGAAGAAAAATAAGTAAATGAACCCATCATGGCTTGAAAATATTGTTAGTGTACCTCTTTAGGAGTTCCCCTCAGCCCGGTTTTCTTTACTAAACTTTCTGAGGTGGGTGTTTGGAAGGGGAAACATTTGTTTTGTTGTTTATATTCACGTGTGCGTATTTACGATGTTGTGTAACTGTATTTATCCGTCTAGTGTATTTGTAAGCCTCAATCACAGTGTGATATGAGGGATATAAATTGTTGAGGATGCTCAAGGAAAGTTGTTTCTGAAGGAAACTGTGGCTCTGTTACTTTGAGCATGTTTCCTAGAATGCATCCAAAACCAGATTAAATAACAACATTACTTGTAAAGCACATCTCAGAAAATCCCGTGTGACGGCGCTTTGAAGGTTGAGGTTCCTGTTAGAACACAGTCGTGAAAGAATTTGGAGAAAACTAATTTTTAAAGTTTCCTGGGGTCTGACAAAAGTACTGGGTAGAATTCCTGAATATATTTTCATGATATCTGCTATGTAAGTAGACATCTATATATTTCAAAACGAAGTATATTTTATTAGTTTTTCTTTTTACATAAAAGCAACATACATCATTGCAGAAGTGAGAAAATTGGATCAAGCAAAAAGAAAACAAGAAACCAAGAGAGAGTATAGCTGAACCAGAACTCGTAGAGAAGATAAATAATGTCCTTAGGGACTTAGGCTCCTTCGTTCTTCCTGCTCCGCCAGTCTTCTTCGCAGATTTCTTTTTTCTCCTCTCACGGTCACAGAATGGCTGGAGAACCTTCAGGCATTTACTCTGTATTCTAGGCGTGAAGAAAATGGAATGGCCAAAACTCTTCCTTGTGAGGCTTTGTCTTTTCCACTTGAGACAGGATAGTGATACTCTTCCCAGGGAATCCATCTATGTCTTTATTGGCTGGGACTGAAAGTGAGGCTGGAAGTCAGGATGTTTTCTCAGGGAACATTGAACAATATCGTGTTTTTTTCCTTTGTAAGATGGGAGGGGGAGGGATGGTCTTTGGGTATGTAACTTATTCCACAGAACGACCCCGCTCTTAGTCTTCATCAATGTGACAAATTGGTTTCCTTCATAGCACTTTTTGCACATTATAGTTTAATAATTATTAATTTTTACCAGATAAAATTTACTAATTTTTGTCTGTTTTCCCCATCAGACAGGGATCATGTCTTATTTGTAATTGGAGATAATAAATACTGTTGAGTGAATGTATATGTACAAAGGGGTTTTCCTGTTTCCTGTTCGTTGCAGAGGTGGTCCATGCTTGTCCAATATTGACCATTGAGATGGATTTTGCCAGAATCTGGGCATTTCTTTTTTTTATCATTCTCAGTTTCTGGCTGAAGGAGAAGGAAAATTTGAGATCTCTAAAAATTAGCTTTGGCAGCTTAGATTCCCAGAAGTGGTAGGGGATTTAGTTCAGATGGAGGGGAATAGCCTTATCTTCTGGCTCTCCTTCATCAGCCTCCCTTAAACCATCCCTCCCTCTCTGCCCTCAAAGTTCAAAGCCGCTGGAGCAGCCAGCCAGGTGTGGTGTTTCTTGGCTGCACCTCTGCAGCAACTGGCATCCCCTCTCTACCATGTGCAGTGTGGTGGTGGGGAGGATGGGGAAGAAGAAGACAGCTGCAGGTGTTCCCATGGGATTTCTGACCCTCAGTCAGAAGCTCAGTGGGATTAGCAATTGATTCCCAACGACTGGTCTCCAACCCTTCCTCAACAATAGCCCAACACCTCTCCCTCCACAGCGCTTTGCTGAAGCTGTGCCGAGGTCATTTCTGGATTGTACCATTTTATTATAAAGAAAGGATACTTACTGACTTCCATGGTTTTTAAAAATTGCGACGATACACATCACATTGCAAGTTCACCATCTTAACCCTTTCAAAGTGTCCACTCAGGAGTGCTAAGTACTTTCACACGGTTGTGCAACCCACCTTCAGAGCTCGTTTTATCTTGCAAAACTGAAACTGTACTCGTTAGACAAGAACTCTTCATTACCCTCCTACTACCCCCTGGCAAACACTGCTCTGCTTTCTGTCTCTGTGATTTTGGCTACTCTGCATGCCTCATGTAAGTATTTGTATTGTTGTGGCTGTCTTATTTCACTCAGCGTACTGTCTGTAAGGCTCATCCATGTTGTAGCATGTGTCGGAGTTTACTTCCTTTTTAAGACTGCATAATATTCTGTCGTGTGTATACACCATGTTTTGTTTCTCCATTCATCTATTTTTCTTATTGTTGTTCTATTACAGTTGTCCAATTATCCCCCCATTGCTCTCCATTCATCTGTTGATGAATACTTGGGTTGCTTCTGCAACCTTTTGGCTGTTGTAAATAATGCTGCTATGAATGTGGGTGTACAGATACCTCTTCAAGTCTGCTTTTAATTATTTCAAGTGCATACCCAGAAGTGGAATTGCTGGACTCTACGGCAGCTCTACTTTCAAGTGTTTGAGGAATCTCCATAAAGTTTTGCATAGTGGTTGCACCATTTTGCATTCCAGCGAACGGTCTATAAGGGCTCTGATTTCTCTACATCTTCATCAATACTTGGTATTTTCTGTTTTGTTTTGTTTTTGATGGTAGCCACCTTAATGGGTGTGAGGTGGAGTCTCACTGTGGTTTTGATTTGCATTTCCATGCTGGTGAGTAATGTGGAGTATCTTTTTATGTGCTCCTTGGACCTTTGTGTATCATCTTTGAAGAAATGTCTGTTCAAGTTGACTTCCATGATTTTGCATTATCACATCTGTATCGATGTAGGCAAGCCAGCTGGAAAAAACTCTGGCATTTAGACTGATTTTGCGGTTTTCTGCACATAAATTCTGCCCCTGAATAACCTCTCACTTTCTGGAAGCAGTCAGCATGAGCACAGTTCTGAAGATAACTTTCTTTCAAAAAGGAAATTCATGAAGTATCATGCATCTTCCTTTTTTGACACTAATGGAACAATTTAATATAATTTCTGAGGGAAGCAGAGCTGCTGGAAAGGCTCACGTGATGAGGCAAGGTTACCCAGCTCCACTGTCAGGCAGCGTGTGGGAGCAGAGAGTGGGCTTCTCTGTGGCTCCGCCTCTTGGGGACAGGAGTGGGTGAGACAGCCCACAGCAGGCCCCTCAGGCTTGGGGCAGAGCCCAGGGGAGGGGGATGAAGGAAGGGAAAGGCAGTCCTTCAAGAGTCCTGCAGAAATTGGAAGTGTCCTGTTCCACCGCATAGATTCTATTGCTTCTGAGTACAGGGTAACAGAGGCACTGCGCTCAGGTAGCATAGTAGTTAAGAAAGCCACTTCTTGGACTTAGAGGCTCCTTAAGACCCAGTTTTATCATCTTTCAAATGGGACAGTATTTTTTAAAATAATTTATTTATTTATTTTTAGAGAGAGGGGAGGGGAGGGAGAAAGAGAGGAGAGAAACATCACTGTGTGGTTGCCTCTCATGTGCCCCCTCCTGGGGACCTGGTTCACAACCCAGGCATATGCCCTGACTGGGAATCAAACCTGCGACTCTTTGGTTTGCAGGCTGGCACTCAATCCACTGAGCCACACCAGCCAGGGCTCAAATGGAGACATTACTAGGACCCACCTCATAGGGGTGGTGGTGGGGTTTAAATAAGAAGGACAGGAAAAATGCTGGCATCTAGTGAGTGATTGAGTGATTGTTAAGGTGCTAGAACCTTTGTCCTGGAGAGCCATTGGTTTTATGAGGAGACAGCCTGGTCCCTACCAAACTGCAATACAAAGTTGGAAGAAAAAGGGTTAAGATGTGCTATGCCCTCATTTCAGAAAATGGCTGGAAATGAACCATTTGTTCTGAACAAGGATTCTTGGGCTGGCATCAAGGCTGGTTTCCCAAGAAGAAGGCATTTGAGTCGACTCTTGTAGACTTAGTTGGGTTCCAGTCAGCAAAGGTGTGGGGACTGGGGAGAGCAGGCAATGGAGCCGTGTGAACAAAGGCCTGGGGGCCTGACCATTCATGGTTAGTTACCGACTGAGATTTTTGATGTTGTGCATGGAGCACTATTGGAAGATCATAAAAAAACATTGAAATCCAATGTCTAAAAATGACATTGGCTGATTAATATGACATTTTCCACATTTATCTGTGGATATATATGTAAATGTGAAGGGATTGTAAATCCAAGTCCTGAAGAATCCAGGCAGGCGTTCTAAATAAGTGACGTGGGTTGAGTGCACAACGTTGACAGTGGTGGGACCCGTGTTGAACTGGAGGGTGGCCGGTTGCCTTGGTAAAAGGGGCACCTACTAGTAAGCTCTGCTTTCTTGGACCCTGAGCCCAGGGCTGCCAGCTCTTCCAGCTTTTCAAGAGAAGCCAGGAATGTGGAATTTATGTAAACTTTTATTTTCTGAGAAAAGACATGTTGTGGGCCAAACAAAAGATGTCTGTAGACCAGCACCCTGTAATTCCTCATTGATACTCTATTAGAATTTTTGAAAGGACAGTACAAACTGTATCTAGTAGATGTACTTAGTTAGCTCTGTGTGGTACCAGCCCGTAAAAGGGTGGTGACACCTTTGGAGTGAGTCGGTGTTGCAGGACACACGCGGCCTGGGGTCGTTGCAGCACCGTCTCTAAATGACACATTTGCTTTGACAACACATTTCCAAAAGAACAGCAAACCGCCCTTCTCGCCGCGTTTTAGCTGCCCCCTCCTTCTACCACCATAACCCAAAGCTGCACCATCTGATGGATCGGAGACCTGTTTGGATTTACAGTTATGGCTGTGTGGCTGGAATGGGGGCCAATGTCTGCATGAGCTGCCTGCCCTGGCTGATGTCCAGAGGGCAGCCGTTTTTTGTTAGGTGGCCAGCACAGGCAGACATGGTTCAGATTTGTACAAACCCGACTGATCTTATAGTATTTGCCTGCTACTTAGAATAATATATTTCTTCCTTCTAGCTACCTATGCCTGTTAATGCTGAGGGTATGTAGCTAATGCTGACATTTGAATCTTAAATCTCAGGGTGGGATGAAACCTTAAAATTTGTCCATGCCTCCTACCCTTTGGTTAGAGGTGACAGAAAATTCAAACTAGCTGAATTCAGAAGGGCATTTTTTGCTGCATGTAACCAAAATGTTTAAGGGTTACATGCCTTTAGATATAGTTTGATTCAGGGGCTCATTATGTTACCAGGACAGTCTCTCCCACTCTTTCTCTCCTTCTCCATTGGCTCCATTCGCAGATAGAAGAGCCTCCCCTCCCAATGGCAGGATGTCTGTGGAAGCTCTCCCCATGTTTCTTTCCTCTACATTCAAATTCATGCAAGGAAGAGCACCTCCGTCTCTGTGGTTGAATCTCACTGGGTTTGAATTGGCTACCAGGGTCAGGGAGAAAGCAGTGCTCTGATTGGTCAGCTGTGTGTATTCTCAAAAGTCTTGATGTATACATTTATTGAAGTATTTATTGAATACTTGCTGTGCCAGGTGGTGGTGGGGTATCCGACAGTGAACATGATTGACACAGTCCCTGCCATTACAAAAGCCTTATCTCGTAAAGAATACAGACAAATAAGTAGGCAGACACTGATACAGTGCCTACGTGCTGTGATTGCTGTGTGGGGTCCCGAGGCGTGCAGAGTTGGGGCACCTAATTGAAGGCTTCAGGAAGGCTTCCAGGACTAAATGATTTTGAAGTCCGGCCTCAAAGATGATGAGTTTAACTAACTAAAGGAGGGTGTGGAAAAAGAAGGGGGTTCCAGGCAGAGGGAGTAGCATATACAAAGGCACAGGAGGATTCAGGAACCAAAATTTGTTTGCCTTTCTGGCGCAGAGTGTCTGTTTATATATTTACAGGGTGTAGGGTTAGGGTTAGGGAAAAGAAGGGCAGAAACCCTATTGTAAGGGGCTTACATGTTCGATTAAAGACTATATATATTTTTTCCTATGGTACAGGTTTAACAAAAATAAAGCATTGCATGATTAAATTTGTCTTTTAGAAACCACTCTGGCTGCAGTTGAAAAATGAATTTCTAGGTGGCAAGGCTGGAGGAAGGGACTGAGGTTGAGAAGAGATGAGGAATCCAGGCAGGATTTGAGGTCACCTGGATTGCAGTGAGAAGGGAAAGGTGGCTGGAGGATTGGAGAGCTGTTCCGGACGTGTTATTTGAGAGATCATGGTGACTGACTGGGTATGGATGGGGTGTGGGAGAGGGAGTCAGGGTTGGTTCCCAGGCCTGGGGATTAGGTGGGTTGGTGGTGCCATTCCCAGAGATGGGGACCATGGGAAGAGGACTGTGTTTTGAGGAAATCATGACTTTCCCCTTGGATGTTCAAATGGCACACACTGGTTGGCATGTGGATATTCAGACCTGGGACTTAGGGCATGGATCTGGGCTCAGGACAGAGATTTGGGCCTTGGTTGAATATCAGTGGTGATTACAATCATGAAGTTGATGTCCTTTCTGCAAGAGCTCCTGTAGACTCTGGTGAGAACAGAAGTGAGCCTCAGGCTGGGGATATTGGCTTTGGACATATTGTTGAAATGTGTAGAGATGAAAGAACAGAGTTATTTCAGCAAACATTTATTGAGCAAGAGCTTGTGCAGGGTGGTGTGGAATATGGGGTACCCTCAGATGCCTAGAACTCAATCATTGTGTTAGGGGCAGAGACACTGTCTATAGATGCCCCTCATGTAAAAGACACGGTGCTAAGGGCTGGGCAAGGTAGGCTGGAAAACAGACTTCTGTTAGGGAGACTGAGAGGGCTTCCTGGAGAAGGTGGCTTTTTTTTTTAAACCTAGAATAATAACCTCAATACATGATTTTAATTTGGTCTCTGGCCTGGAATTGAATGTCAGTTATATAGTACTTGCTCTTTTCTCATAAGCAAAACTAAGAAGGTGACTTTTGCCTTGAGCATTTAGGGAGATCTTTTGTCATCTGATGGGGCTGGAGTTTCAGAACGGAGGAGAATGAGTGGGGACAGATCGGTGAGAGGATGCTGCATAAATGATGGCTCGAGGGGAAAGGAAAAGCTCGTCTTTCACCATGGCATGAATCAAGGTGGCTTAACAGCATTTGTGGGAAATCCTGATAGAAAAAGTAGGGAGAGTTGAAATGTCACGCTGCAGAGGCACTGGGGACTTATTGAGCAATTAGAAGCTAGAGGCTGATATGGCCTCCAGAGCTATGGCTTAAAGTGTGAACTTTTTAACCAAGCAGACCTGGGGTTGGATTTGAACTCTGCTGCTTCCAGCTGTGTGGTCTTGGCCAGATTATTTACTTCTCTGAGCCTTAGTTTTCTGTTCTGTCAGACAGGAATGAAATATTGCAGTGGAGGTTGTGAGGAATGAAGTAAGATAATGTATAGAAAGCACTCAGCAGTGTCTGGAATATTCTCCAATACATGTTAACAGTGATTTTATACATATTCAGACCTGCAAACACACAAAGACTATTGTATCATCTTAACAACCTGTTCCCTTGTGTAGCCTCAGAACCTAGAATAGTGCCAGGCATATAGTAGATGATCAGTACATTTTTCTTGGCTGAAAAATGGATTGCACCAGTTTCTTTTTTCTGTTTTGTGAAACACCTATTTTTTTCCAAAGGGAAAAACTCTTTGATGTTCTGACTAAAACTTTGGGAGAAGGTGAAGTTCCTTTTGTTCAGATGCCTATGTTTCCAGAGAGGAGCGGCTGCCTGTTCTGCAAACTGGGAGAGGCTTTGTGGGTTCCTGAAGCCATCCAGAGGAGTCAGTGAGGAGGAAAAAACTGAAGTGGTGGTAGGGGACAGTGTTCTGTGACATGTGACACCTCCTATGGGAGCCCCTGAAACCTTCTGTGACATTTTGCATCAGTAATGCTTCCCTCTAACATCTGCTGTGGTTGAAGTGGGATTTGTAGATTCATGTGATTGTCAGACCTCCCAGTAACTCTTTTCCATGGGAAGGCAGCTCTCTCTGAGCCAGCTGGTGTCTTTTGGATGTGGGAAGCTTTCATCTGGGGGCAGATAACAGCTTGAGGAAAGATGGAAGGAAGTGTGTGAGTCGGGGGAGATGGGTGGACCCAGTCTTTCTAATGTCCGAGGCAGCTGCACTGTGTGTGGATGAGCAGGTATTCAAGGTGGATGCTTTCTTCCCACTTGAAATTATGGAGTAGCTCTTTTGAAGGATATTTCAATGTTGTGTGTGCAGGTTCTAGGAAAGAAGTTAAAGTTGTTTTCACTGTCCATCTTTAAAGATTTCTTTTCTAACTTGTTGTTGTTATGTCTCTAAATGAAAACATTTAGAGCTTATTATGGGCTTTATAGGGTTGTTATGAATGAATACATGCAAAGCTCTTATGCAGCACCCAATACATAGAAAACATTTACTATTGTTATTGGTTAGCACCAAGTCCATTTAATTCTCACAACATCATGTGGTTAGGTACTATTACCATGTAAATATTAAAGACACATCTTAACAATATCGTAGTCCTACTTTGAAACAATAGCAGATGCCTAGTCACATCTGAAGGAATCTAAAGCTCACAGAGTGGGATACTGGTTCAGGATCATTCAGAAAGCCAAGGGGTAGAGCTGATTGTCATGGTAACGATTTTCAAGCATCATTGCCTAAGGATGGACTTGAGGATTATGGTCTGTTATTGGCTGTTCCCTCATGACTCTGGGACTGTCTACTCAGAAAAGTAAAGGAAGCCATCAGGGACAAGGGACTTCCGGTCAAGATGGAGGCATAGGTAGATACACTTTGCCTCCTCCCACAACCAAAAGAAGGACAATAACAAATTTAAAAACAAAAAGCAACCAGAACTGCCAGAAAATCGAACTGTATGGAAGTCTGACAACCAAGGAGATAAAGAAGAAAAATTCATTCAGGCTGGTAGGAGTGGTGGAGAGGACACACAGCAAGGCGGCAGCTGGAGGACAGGGGTGGGTGAGGTGGCGGCTGGTGGAGTGGGTGGTCTCACATTTGCGTACGGATAAACTGGGAGAAAAAACTGGGGAGAGAAATAGACTGTGCAACCCAGGGTTCCAGCACGGGGAACTAAAGCCTCAAAACCTCTGACTGAAAAAAACCTGTGGGGGTTGAGGCAGCAGGAGAAACTCCCAGCTTCACAAGGGAGTTCGTTGGAGAGACCCATAGGGTCCTAGAACGTACACAAACCCACCCACCTGAGAATCAGCCCCAGAAAGTCCCAATTTGCTTGTGGGTAGTGGAGGAAGTGACTAAAAGCCAAAGGAGAGCTGAGCAAGTGGCACTATTTCCTCTCAGACCCCTCCCCACAAACAGTGCCACAAAGCAGCGATATAGGTTTCCCCTCCCTGGCCAATACTTAAGGCTCTGCCCCTTGCTACTTAACAGGCATGCAGAGACAAAAATGGCCCAAATGAAAGAACAGATCAAAGCTCCAGAAAAAATACAACTAAGTGACGAAGAGATAGTCAACCTATTAGATGCACAGTTCAAAACACTGGTAATCAGGATGCTCACAGAAATGGTTGAGTATGGTTGCAAAATAGAGGAAAAGATGAAGGCTATCGAAAGTGAAATAAAGGAAAATGTTCAGGGAACCAACAGTGATGGCAAGGAAACTGGGACTCAAATCAATGGTTTGGACCAGAAGGAAGAAATAAGCATTCAACCAGAACAGAATGAAGAAACAAGGATTCATAAAAATAAGGAGAGGCTCAGGAACCTCTAGGACAAC
Source organism: Macrotus californicus (assembly GCA_007922815.1). NCBI lineage: Eukaryota > Metazoa > Chordata > Mammalia > Chiroptera > Phyllostomidae > Macrotus > Macrotus californicus. The sequence goes on along the minus strand of VMDR010002941.1, from coordinate 10,249 downwards.
TTTAAACATTCCAACATCCAAATCATAGGGGTGCCAGAAGGAGAAGAGGAAAAAGAAGAAATTGAAAACTTATTTGAAAACATAATGAAGGAGAACTTCCCCAATCTGGCAAAGGAAATAGACTTCCAGGAAGTCCAGGAAGCTCAGAGAGTCCCAAAAAAGTTGGACCCAAGGAAGCACACACCAAGGCACATCATAATTACATTAGCCAAGATGAAAGATAAGGAGAGAATCTTAAAAGAAACAAGAGAAAAGGAGAGAGTTACCTACAAAGGAGTTCCCATTAGACTATCAGCTGATTTCTTAAAAAGAAATTTTGCAGGCAAGAAGGGGCTGGGAAGAAGTATTCAAAGTCATGAAAGGCAAGGACCTACATCCAAGATGACTCTATCCAGCAAAGCTATCATTTACAATGGAAGGGCAGATAAAGTGCTTCCCAGATAAGATCAAATTAAAGGAGTTCATCATCACCAAGCCTTTAGTATATGAAAAGTTAAAGGGACTTATCTAAGAAGAAAAAGATAAAAAATATGAACAGTAAAATGACAATAAACTCACAACTATCTACAACCAAATCTAAAAGTAAAACAAAAACAAAAACGAACTAAGCTAACAAGTACAACAGGAACAGAATCACAGAAATGGAGATCACTTAGAGATTATTAGCAGTAAGGGGGAGGAGGTAATGGGAGAAAAGGTACAGGGAAAAAGAAGCATAAATAGTAGGTACAAAATAGACAAGGGGAGGTTAAGAATAGTATAGGAAATGTAGAAGCCAGAGAACTTATTTGTACGACCCATGGACATGAACTAAGAGGGTGTGTGTGGGTTGGAGGGGGTGCAGTGCAGAGAGAAATAAAGGGACAATGGGACAACTAATAGCATAATCATTAAAATATATTAAACAAATAAAAATAAAATGAAAATGAAAAAAATGAAGCCATCACTTATTTTTTAAAGACTTTGTTTACTTATTTTTAGAGAGAGGGTAAGGGAGAGAGAAAGAGAGGGAGAAAAACATCAATGTGTGGTTGCCTCTCGCATGCCCCCCACTGGGACCTGGCCAGCAACCTAGGCATGTGCCATATTTGGGAATCGAACCAGCGATCTTTTGGTTTGCAGGCTGGCACTCAATCCACTGAGCCACACCAGCCAGGGATAATTCTTTCTTTTATAATTTCTATTGAATTTTTTAATGGCATTGGTTAATAAAATTGTATAGGTTTCAGGTGTACGATTCTGTAACACATCATCTGTATACTGTATTGTGTGTTCACCACCCCAAGTCAAGTCTCCTTCCATCACCATTTATTCCTCTGTACTCTCTTCTACCTCACCCTAACTCCCCTTCTCTCTTGTAATCACCATGCTTTTGTCTGAGTTTTTTTTCTTTGCTTAATCCCTTTACGTTTTTCACCCAGCTCACCTACCCCTTCCCCTCTGACATCTGTCGGTCCATTGTATGTATGTATGTGTGTGTGTGTGTGTGTGTGTGTGTATATATATATGAGTCTGTTTCTGTTTTGTTAGTTTATTTTGTTCATTAGTTTCCACATATAAGTGAAATCATATGGTACTTGTCTTTCTCTGACTGGCTTATTTCACTTAGCATAATACTCTCCAGGTCCATCCATGCTGGTACAAAAGGTAAGATTTCCTTTTTTATGGCTGAGTAGTATCCCATTGTGTAAATGTATTACTGCCTTTTTACTCACTCATTTACTGATGGGCACTTGGGCTGCTTCCAAATCTTGGTTATTGTAAATAATGCTGCAATGAACACAGAGGTACATGTGTTCTTTTGAATCAGTGTTTCAGGGTTCTTTGGATATATCCCCAGAAGTGGAATTGCTGAGCTGTAAGGCAGTTCCCTTTTTAAATTTTTGAGGAAACTCCATACTGTTTTCCACAGTGGCTGTACCAGTCTGCATTCCCACCAATAGTGCACGAAGTTTCTCTTTTCTCCACATCCTTGCTAACACTTATGATTTGCTGATTTATTGTTGAGCCATCCTGACAGGTGTGAGGTGGTATAGCATTGTGGTTTTCATTTGCATCTCTCTGATGATTAGTGATGCTGGGCATCTTTTCATATGTCTATTGGCCATTTTCATGTCCTTTTTGGAGCAGTGTCTATTCAGGTCCTTGGCCCATTTTTTAAATTGGATTTTTTTTTGGTGTTGAGTTTTATAAGTTCTTTATAAATTTTGTATGATTCCCCACCAGAGTTAAGATCAGTAAAGATGCCATCACAGACCTACTATCACTGTCATCTCACTGTCTAAACCTTTTATCTTTTACCTCCTTTTGTGCTCCCAACATCCCCAAGAACTAACCGAAGGGGAGTTTTCTCTGTCACCTACGGGAAGGATGCCTTGGTTATCTCAAGGTTCTGAGCTAATGGTGGGACCTTGACCAGAAATCAGTTTCTGTGTTTCTACGTTTGGTTCTATTCTCCTCTCAGTAGACCACGAGGCCTCCAGACGAGACAGATGGCAGACAACTACAGGAGTTTAAAATAGACCGAGCTTACTTCTGAGGTAGACATTTGTGTGGAAAGTGAGCTGGAAGACAGGGACCCCTTTGTGGGAAAGCATCTTGGCAAAGAGGAGCCCAGAGTGGAGCGCTGAATGTGAGGATGGGTATAATTAGGTGGGCGTAAGGGTGGGAGAAGGGGCCTGGGCAGGAGCCAGTCTGAGGCAGAGCAGGGAGGAGGGAAGAGAGTAGCTGCTAGGCAAGACGTTACGTGCATTGGAATGGCTTCTTCCCTCCTCTCCAGCTCTGCTCTGCCAGCTGTGCTACCTGCTGAGAGATGAGAAGGCTCAGGTGGTCATTCTGGGATGACTGCTGTTTTTTCCTCCCCATCCTTCTGGCCTGCTAGGTCTTGGAGGCTGATGTCCAAGAAGTTCCTTCAAAGAAAGCTGTACAACCTTTTTAGGACTTAAAGGCCTTTGCATTCCTTATATTTTGGCAAATAGACCCCAAGGGATGGTTTCTAGCTTCTACAACTGAACTACGTAACCTGGCATTCCTTCCTTTGGCTGATGGATGAAGTGTATCTCCTGGTTCTTTCTCTGGGAACTTGAACTTAGCATTGAGATGCCAGCTAGCCTCCATCAACACCAGACTGGAAAGGTGTACTATCTCAGGGACTCTGTGATGTGCACCATGTAGCAGAGAAAGATGAACTGAAGAGAGACAAGATGAGTAGGGCAGGCTCAGAGGTCACATGGACCAGAGATGGAAGTGGCTGCCTTGGTTCCTGGTGATCCTGCATAGAAGACAAACTACAGTTACTGCCCCTGGTTTCTGTGAGATGGCTTGTTTTCTTACAACAACCTTCTTTCTTTACTTGAGCTAGTTTTAGTGGGGTCCTGTCACTTGCAATCCTAAGTGCCCTGAGTAAGAGGCTGAGGAGATGAAGGTGGAAAACTTGTTTACAAAGCGAATGAGGTTATTGGAATCTCTCTGGAGGGCACATTATGGGAATCATTAGGGTGCAGTTCTGGTTGGAGGGGGCCTTGTAGCTATCTGGGGATTTAGAAATGGGAACAGAAGATGATGTTGGCCCATCCAACGGCCATTCCTCTTTTGTTTCTAGTTTTGTTTAATGACAGTGTACCCAAGGGACAAAATAGGAGTGGCCCATGATGATTCCATTGCCCTTCTCAGTGGTTGGTCTGATAGTGGGGATGGGACCCAGTTTTAATCAATGTAAAAGAGGAACGTGTGTTTTTCATCCCACCCCCTTCCAAAGAGGTCTCCCATGTGGAAATCATGCGTGACTACCTTTAGGCTAAAGAGATGCCAAGAACTGCAGTGACATCGACCTGGTGGGCCGATATCCCTGAGTCACTGATACAGCCCCAGGAACCTATTGCTTCAAACATTTTGTGTGTGTGTAAGATTTATTGATATGCCCCTTTTGTTTAAGCAGCATTTAGTTGGATATTCTCTGCAGACATACCTTGGTCCTTTCTAGCCAGCAAAGCCTGCTGGTTAATTGAAGCCAAAAGCATCTTAATTGATTCAGTTAGAATTGATAATTTGGAGATTTAGGAAGACAATAAGGTGAAAGGGCATGTATAGTTCGGGATAAAATCTTTTTAAGCGGAAAATTTATGCTTTTCCACATAAACCAGGCATAATAGGGCTCTGACTTTGAAAGTTGCACAAACTGATATACTTGTATATCCATCCACTCATCCATCCATCAATCATCTACCCATCCATCCATGCATCCATCATCCGTCCATCCATTCATCTATCAATCCATCCATCATTTGTCCATTTGTTCATACCTCTGTCCCACCTTCCATGTGACTTTCTTTTTATGGAAATTTGCCCTTGAGCAATGGAGAATCTTCTTCCTGGCCTTGCTTGATTCTGTCTGTTATCAATTCTGTATAAACACATTTCTTTTTCCAGTTAGATCTTGGGTAGAGAAATAGGGTTAGGTGGTCATAGAGGGTGTGAAGGAAATTCAGCCACAGCCTCTCTCTCTAGAGACACCTTGCCTTCCAGGAGTCTGGCATTTTTAAAAGGAGTGTTGATTTTTAGACATTGGGGAAAAAAGTGTTTCTTCAGTTTTTAGGACATTAAAAGCTCCTGCTCCCCCTTATTTTACTACTTTCTGGAGCTCCTTCAAACTTGTTCAAGCACTATCAGCTTCAGGCATGGCTTTGCTGGCCAGAAAGGACAAGGTTATGTCTGCAGAGAAATCTTGTGGATTTGCCTCAAGAGCACCTCCTTCAGGGAATACATGCTATTTTAATGGCAATTTTAAGAGGAAGGTAATCTTTATTTTTTGATTCTTAGAAATTGTGCTCTCTCATGTAAATGCTGATCTTTGTTACAGTAGTAAAGTCTAGAAAATATTTCCAGTTTATAAGATTTTTACCCACCTTGGGCCCTTATCCTCTTCAGGTTAGAGATGGGACATGTTTGCACCTTCTCCCTCCTGGTCTGTGGTGCTGTCGTGGTGGCGTGGGTGCTGGAGGTTGTGCGCTGGCACACGTCACCGTGATTTCTTTTTCATTTCCTCATTGCCTTTGATTGGGTTTTTATTCAAATTTGGCCGTCCACAGCGATTTGTCCTTTATGGAATAAACAAATTTAAGTTTATAGCACAGGCTTCTTCTCTTCTGTGGCGGGTTTCTTTTCTGCGGGCTTCTCCTCAGCTGCTGGGTTCTCAGCAGCTGCAGGCTTTTTTCGCACCCAGGGCCTTCATAAGGTCAATGCCTTCTTCTCTTCCTTCTCTACACCAGGCTTCTTGCCTTGAACCCCCTTCTCATCTGATCTGGCTTGTAGTGCTGCTGCTGCTCTGCCCACCCGGAGTTTGTGGTTCTGGCCTGGTGAAGAAAGGTGTGCTGACTCATGGACTTTGCATATGGGTTTAGCTTCAACTCTCAGGTTTTTCAGTGGATTCTTCTTCAGGACTCTGCGATGGATCTTCTTGTGTGATGCTCAGAGGGCTCTTTGGATCTCTGGGCTTCTCAAGATTCTGCTTAAGTCTGTACTGAGCACCTGGTGATGGGAAGGTTGTAGTGACTCTGGAGGGAGGCAGCATTTTGCCAAGTGCCATGTAGGTCATCTAACCTGTGGAAAGCACTTCCAGTCCAAGTACAGAAATGGCCTGCCAGGAGCAAGTTTTAGAATGTTCAGAGTGTTTACATTAGGCAGAGTTAATTCTGGAGGTGTTTCTGAAAGCTTTAATGGTATCGTTCTCATTATGGATGACGCAAGGTCCCCTGCAGTGGATATGATGATGGCTTCTCATTTTTCCCTTGCCAGGTCTCATTCGCTGAGAGGCATAGACCTTTTTGATGTCACTGCAGGGCTTCGGTTTCTTAAGAAGCAAAACAGCCTCCTTAGTTTTCTTGTACCCTTCAACTTTACTTTCAACCACCAAAGCAGGGGTGTCCAACCAGTGGCCTGCGGGCCGCATGCAGCTCAGGATTGCTATGAATGCAGCCCAGCATAAAGCTGTAAATTTACTTAAAGCATTGTGAGATATTTTTGTGATTACGTGTTGCAATGTATTTAATTTATGGCCCAAGACAACTCTTCTTCTTCCAGTGTGGCCCAGAGCCACCAAAAGATTGGACACCCCTGCACCAAAGGAAGTTCAGGAGCTTCCTCTGTACGATGACCTTTAGATATGACCAGTGCTGGTATGGCTGAGGCAGCCAGGGCAGAGCAGATGGCATATTGCCTCTGTGTTGTGTCCAGTCTGTGATGCCAACAGCACTAGGCTTTTGTTGGTTTAAACATGTGGCCCCCATGACACATATTTCCAAAAGCACCCTGGTTAGAATGATGAGGCCCACCACCTTGAACTTGGAGAACTTGAGCCACAGGTCTGCCAGTACCCTAAGACTCAGCACTGTCTTGATGACCTGCCAATTCACTGACAGTACAGGACTCTCTGCTGTTTTTGTGCAAGTTGGTGCGAACAAAGTGCATGATACCTGGTTGAATGGGAGCTGTGAGTATAGCAGGCAAAGTGACATTGTTGCCGGATGATTCCCCTTTCAGAGTACACTGATATCGGTGGTGAGCACGTGCCATGTTATGGAGGGGCGGAGGCCACACTCCTGTCTGCCCGGTGGTTCCCACAGGAGAAACGGCAGTGGGAGCCCCGACTGAGGCCCTTGGGGTTGTGTGCGGGGAGGAGAGAGAGGGAGGAAGACCCTGGGGTGGTAGGAGTGGGCACCACACTCTCAGGAATAGCTGACGGCATGTAGAAAATGAAGGTCTTGTTCCGGGAGCAGAGTTCGCTTCTTTTTTCTGTGCCCAGCCTTTGCAAGTGCTTGAGTCCCTGCCGGAGTGGTGATGGCGGGAAGAGGAGGGGTCTGTTTTGGAACCGCTGGTCACAAACCTGGCTGAACAGTCACCTGCACGATGTGTTTTTACATCGGTTTCGGAAACCTCACTTTAGAGCTGCCAGATCCAGAGGTTATCGCTTGTGGCTGCATGTTAGATTGACCTGGGGACCTGTGAAAAGTCCCTGTGCCCTGGCCCTACCTCAAACCAGTGAAATCAGAAGAGCTGGGAGTGGGACCTGAGCAGCAGCTCGTGTTAAAGGCTCCTCAGGTGATTAGAATGAACAGCCAGGTTTGAGAGCCACTGTGGAGGTAGTCAGTACTTTCTCTAAAGCCGACCAGGCAGTCTTCTGAACATCAGTGATATAGACAAGGCAGGCTCACCCCACCTTTCTTACTGCAGCAAACTGCTTAGTAATGGGCACATTTGAGATACACCAACTACAGGGACCCAAAAGAAATATAAGGTTCGAATTAAGCCATGGCTAGTGAGGCCCAGTGGATTGAGTGCTGGCCTGCGAGTCAGAAGGTCGCTGGTTTGATTCCTCGTCAGAGCACATGCTTGGGTTGTGGGCCAGGTCCCCAGCTGGGGGTGTGCGAGAGGCAACCTATCAATATTTCTCTTGCACATTGATGTTTCTCTCCCTCTCCTCTCTCTAAAAATAAATAAAAATGAAATTTAAAAATAAATAAACGAATGAAATTACACCAGCCTTGGGCATACATATCCCTCTTCCACATCAAAAACCTCTTTAAAAAACGTTAGTGTTTTAAATGTAATTTTTTGTAATACATAGTCACATGGCTAAAAAAACACAAGAAAATGTATTGTTTTAAAGTCTCTCATGTAATTCTGTCCTCTGTCCACCCACTTCCCACCCTTGCTTTGGGTATCTTTCCAGAAGTCTTTTTCTCTAACTGTCATTGTTTTCATGGGAAAAGGTGGCATACTACAACCTGTATTCTGCACTTTGTTTTTCCTCTAAAGTTTGGTTCGTAGGCTCTAGTGTGGTGTAATGGCTGGTGTTTGTTTTCCTTTGTTGGGTATTCTCACCGATTGGCAGGAGCTCATGCTGTACCAAACTTAATGTATTTGAATTACTACCTCCTACTCCCTCACCCTGCATCTTGGAGATCTTTCTATATCAGGTCAAAGAGAGCTTCCTAATGCTTAAAAATAGACGCAAAGTTTTTCATTGTATGGACAATTTATAATTTATTAAACTAGTCCTTTGGTGATGGACTGTAAATTGTTTCCAATTTGGGGCCATTTCAAACAGTGTCATTAAGGATACTGTGGTAAATATAAATATAATTTCAGATGGAAAGAAATCCACCTGTAGGATTTCCATAAGTGCTATTTCCTGGTGAAAGGGCATTTGTTGGAGTCTAACTAGCCACGAGAAATTTTGGGAAGGTGTCACGTTATCCACAGTTGCTGCACCAGGCAGCTCTGCTCCAGCAGCTATGATAGGTGTAGAATTATATTTGCTTCTTTCTATGTGTGACTTTGAGGAAACCAGCTGGAAGGTTCATGTCTGTTGGTTTTAGAGGAGATGCTTCTGGTGCTGCAGTTCTCCAAGGGTTGTTGTTGCAGCGCCTGCATGCATCGCTGGTGTTTGGTAAAATTGCAGACCCTGGACTCCATCAGAGTCTTGGGGGTGGAGCCTTTTCAATTTTTAATAAGTTCTCCAGCTGATGCTTATTAAAGGTGCACTGAACTTTGAGAATCGCTGTTTGGGGGCTTTGTTGTAGAGCAATGCCCTAGGGCCACACTGAGCCATCCACGTCGGGACCTGCCACTGCCATCAATATCAAAGGCTCCGTGACTCCAAGTAAAGACTCAGTCTTGGCACAGGTTGACAATTACATTTTGTTATCAGTCCCTAAGACAGTATTCTCAACTTTGCCCTCAAATACTTAAGATAACAAAAAATAGGAGGGATACTATTGAGAACACTGAAAATAGTTGTTGGCCTCTCAGTGAAATCTTCATTAATTGTGAGATAGATGGGACTGAATTAGGTCCACTCACTCCAAGCATCACTGTTGAAACAAAACCACCTGGAAACAGTAGAAAGACCCTTTGTCTCTTTCCCACTGTCTTATTCCTAGACTAGGAGACCCAAGTTTGTACCAAGTAAAAAGTCAGCCCTCTTCTGCTCCGGAATCACTTTTGGAAATGACCAGAGGCTTCCTACCACTCCCAATCTTCCTACCACCCCCAATCTTCCTACCGCATTCACAGAGGAAGGTGGGGGAGGCAGTTTACCTTTGCACTTGTTTGTGCAGGGAACTGTTGCTGGTGAACTGAACCTTGAGTCTCAAGACTTGCACAGGTGAGGTGTGTAAGAAAGACCAACGGGGCTATGGTGGAAGCTCCTAGGATTGGATCCAAGAACGGGTAGTGGAGGGGAGAAGAGTCTGTTTTAGGTCAGTAGAGCTGCTGGGAATCTGGAGCCATGCGCGTTATCCTACCCTCAAACCTGGCTTGAGAAGGGGGAGTTGGCCATCACTAGAGTGGAAAGAGCAGGACCAAGGATAATCTACACAATCTCTCTTTTGGCAAAGACAGGGCCTGGCTGTATGTTTGCAATGAGTATTGTAGTACTTCAGATAATGCAACTTCCTCTGAAGAGTTTTGAGGGGAGTGTTATTATAATCTACGTATTTAATCCTCAGTCAAGCTGTCATTAGTGTGTGAAGGCCACAGGAAAACAGTTTTCAGATATAAAAAAGACTCTGGAAATCTACCAATGAAACAGTTATTTGAAGATGTCCTCTGTCTGAGAGAATATCCAGTATTAGAGATTTAAGCATGGAGGAGTGATGGCCTAGAGGAACTGGGTTATACACGTCGAGCAATTAAACATAACTGAGTTCACGTGATGTCTGTGAGTCTCATATTAAAATAGATGACGGAAGCTCCATCAGTTGTAACAAATGCACCACTCTGGTGGGAGATGTAGATAACAAGGGAAGCTGTGCATGTGTGAGGGCAGAGGAAATAGGGGAAATGCCTGTACCTTCCCCTCAATTTTGCTGTGAGCTTTAAGCTGCTCTAAAAATAAAAAGTCTTGGCATCCTCTGGAGAGAAATGCCATGCCAGTATGAAAATAGAGTCTTAATAATAAAGTAAAATAGATTATTTGTGAATGAAAGGTAATATGATATAAAAATACCTTTAATCTGAGTCTGAAATACTAGCATATGTTAATGGAGACTGGAAAGTAGAGAGTAGGTGACTGAGAAAAAGGAACATTTAATTTATTGTCTTTTATGTGAAAGACTTAATTATAAAATATGCCACTGACTTTCTCTGATTAAAATTATATAAAACTAGAAGTTAATAACAAAGGTTGTAAAACTCAAGGACTTAAAAATAAAATACTTTCCTTAATAACCCTGGTACATATTCAAACTAG
>VMDR010002940.1:0-80631 GCA_007922815.1 Macrotus californicus | reverse complement strand
ACATTTCAGGGGGAGTGGTAGTGACGCAGGACAATTCTGAAAGTCTTTCGTTTGTATGTATAAGACTTAGCGAGTGCACAATTATATTGTTGGATTCTCACTCAGGGAGAAAGGAGACAAAAATAAGAGAGAAGGAAGAAAGGAACTCTGAGATGCTGGATTGGACTTAGAGGTATTAGTATAAACTCATGATTTTTAAGAGGTTATGCCTTCTAGCTCTGTCTGCTAAGATGGCCTCGCAGCAATGACACTCTGGTAACGAGGAGCACACCCAGAGTCCAGACTTTGGTTTCTAAGTCCCATTATCCTCTGAAAGGAACCAGGGCTCTCTGGAGAAAAGGATGGTTCCAGGACTAGGGCAGAGAGACTACAAGATGAATGGATTATCCATACCTTGTGCTAGGAAGTGTGGAAGTACTCCAAGAACAGGAAGGACATGTCAGATGGACACAGAAACTACTCTGAAGGGCTCCTATTGGTCAAATTTGGCACAATTTGTATATAAAAATGAATGACGACAAGTAAATCATTACTCACTGAATACAAAAAACACACAAAACCATATTGGCAGTCTTAAAACACATTAAAGGAGAAGGCAGAAGGGAAAAATCTCTTAGTTGCAGGAGGTTACCAACTATTAAACAGAGATGGAATGATAAATATGAGACATACAGGAAACGTCAAGATTAGGTAAACATGCTGTTCCCAATCAGCTTTTCACCCGGTGGTCTGAACACTTGTTGGTCATTCTTGTCTGTTTCAAGTTGAAGGCTAGCGTGAAGGAAGCTGCCATAAACATCCACATGTAGCTCTTTGTGTGGACCTGTGCATTCATTTCTCCTGAAGTAAGTGCCTAGAATTAGGTGCGCTGGCTCACACTGTAAGTGCACGTTCAGCTTCGTAAGAGACTGCAACACCGTTCTACACACACCTTGCCCTGGTCCCGCTTCTCGGCTCACACACCGCACTTCGTTCTGATCTTGTCAGCCTTGCAGGTGTAATTCAAGAGAACTGAGAACATGCACATCCTCTAAAAGACTTGCACAGTCACGTCAAAGCAGCACTGTTTGCTGTGAGCTCCAAACTGTAAACAACCCAAATTTTCACAAAGAGTCGGATGCATAAAGACATGTCAGTATTGTTCCAACAGTGGAACAGTACGCAGCAACAAAAAAACAAAGTAATGCCACATATAACATTAGGGCACGTCTCACCAACAATTTTAGTACGCGAAGCCAAAGGGCAAAAAAAGCGCATACTGACAGATCCATTTACACAAAGTTCAACACAGGTGAAGTGAGAACATCGCGAAGGAAGTCAGGACAGGTTTCCTGCGTTGTGGGCGCAGCAAGGACAGGTTTCTGAGATGCTGCTGACAGCGCTCTCAGTCTAGCTCACTTTGAGAAAACGCAACAAGCTGCATATATTTTTATGAGGAATGCACCTCTCTGTACATTTGTCTTACTCCAATATAAAAAAATTCAAGAGCATACTTAACCCTGATTTTAAAACCGAACAAAAAGAAGACTGAACCCTTTGAGTTAATTTCCAACCTTAATTTTCAGAAATCACCCTTACTTCCCGACTTCCCCAGACTGGGGCAAAAACCTCCCCGTAACCAACCAATGCGTCTCGGAGACAAGACTCAGGACGGAAATCGTGCGGGGATGGAGGCTGGTCAGGCTGTGGTGGGTGCGCACCGGCACACCTTCTACAGAAAGGGGTGGGACAGGATAAATTCAGAAAATTACAAAGAAATGAGTGCTAGTTTATCCAGTAACTCCTTCCCAGGATTTTATCCTAAATCAACAACTCAGTCAAATACTTATGAGCAGTGATGTAAAGTTACACATTAAAACATTATTTGGATAAAAAATCCTTTGAAGGCAATACTTACAATTGGCGTCCCAAAAGGAATGTAACCTGCGAGAGGAGAGAGGAAAGAGTTAGGCCTTCTAATGCCACGCACTCTGCCCCACGGACCTCTCCGCTGAGACCCCGAAGGAGTCTGCTGGGCACAGACTGGCAGTGGCCCCAGTGAGGGGGCGGGTCGGTCAGGGGAGAGGCGCACCACTGTCCCCAGACCTTTTCCCAGCTCAGCCCTCCCCAGGGAAGAGGGCTCCCCTGTGTCCCCCAGTCTCCCTCTCTGTTCCCCTTTAGCCATTTTTCACTCCCCTCCAAAACCCCGAGGTGCATTCCCGAAGGCAGGGCTGCCCACTACCCAGGCACCACCACTCCAGGTTTCCCTCATGAGGCACGACGCCCCTGCCCACACCCACTGCACATGCTGCGATGCCTTTGAAGGCCCGGAATGTCCTCCTTCTTCCCTCAGCTTGTCTTTTTAGTGTGCACCCTTACTTCCCTGGCATCATGACCATTTCTAGAAAGGGAATTCCCTACCCACCTGAGATGTGTACCTCTGCGTGCCAGGGCTCTTTCCCTGTCTACTACCCTGGCTAGACATCCTCAGCAGAGCAGGACAGAGCTGGCGAGAAGCACAGCCTGGCCCTGGGCAGTGTTTCCTCACTGCCCATGGCCCCTAGCTCAAGGCAAGACTCCCTCCACCATCCTCACTGCTGTCCACGGGCAGCGTCCTGTCCCCAACCTCTAACTTACAGCAGCTGGTAGCTGGATTGCAGCAAATCATGCTCAGCTATCGGAGTTACGTGTAAAGCAAAGGTTTGCATCCTGAGGGTGCACAATTGTACATGCACATGAGCCATCACTCTCCCACCCGAGGCCCTCTGGGGAGAGGTCCAAAGTCTGACTGGAGAGCTACAAGAGAAACCAGGCCCAGGGCGAGAGCCTGCTATGGCCATGTCCAGGGACCAGGGGCACAACAGCCAGGGCTGTAAGATGCTCGTAGCCTTTGCTTCCTTGAAATTCCTCACGGCAAGGTGACATTATCGCCAGGCACCAATGGCCCCCGTTTGCACAAGGAAGTCACGTGGTTGTTCATTCTCTCGCCTCCATGAGGTCGGGCTGTCTGGGGGTGAGGACACTGGCTGACCTACCCGACTGAGAACACCCGCTGGTAGAGACCCTTTCTCCAGCTTCCTGAGGACCTCCCAAGGCAGCAACCAGCAGCGGTTCCACCCACCCTGTAACTCGGGGTGTATCCCACGGAGGAGGCATCAGCACAGGTGTGAGTCTGGCTCTGGGCAAGACCTGTGGCCCCTCAAACTGTAGGCAGGATAACCACGGCAGCCCCAGCCAGTGCCTGCAAGTGCTCTGTAGGCTGTCAGGTTCATACACACAGAACTGTCCTAGTGTCCACAGGGCAGGGACTCCCAGGGGACAGAGATCTTATACCTACTCTCCCACTCCCCCCACCCGCCCACTGGTCTCCAGAGAATGAGAATTCGCCAACCCTGAGTGCGCAGTAGAAGAAATACAGTGCAGATGAGGAGGAGGGGCCGGTTAATGGCAGGACCAGACACCAAGGAGTTAGTCTGGGATCAACCACATAAAAGGGCTGAGCAGGGAGCAGGATCCGGAAGGGAAGAGTGCAGCGTGCACAGGTAGGGGCGGAGTGACTCACAGAAGGTAGCGTTTGCCCGTAACGGGTGTTGCTCTGGAGGCGAAGGGTGTATAGCACCCCACCCCAGCTGCCCAGGCAGGAAAGGCGCATTTTAAAAAGCTCCATAGGTGATTCCAAGGCCTGGCCAGTGTTGTGTGGTTGGGCCAAGGCTAAAACGCAGGTGCAAGTGTGGCCATGAGTGTAACAGGCTCTATCCCCTCCTCAGGCCGGCATACCTAGACATGCCTGGAACTGTGACCACAGTGAGTAGCCTTGGTTGGGCAGAACCGGAAGGTCCCAGGGGCTTACCTGACATTCGAAAGGGCATGAAGATCTTCTCATTGGTGTCCGGGTGTAGAATAGCCTGGCGAGACAAGGAACAGAGCACAAGGTGACAGTGGGAGAGGGAGGAGGACACGTGATGGGAAAGGAGAGATCCCCCAGGATGACTGAGATGACCAGTGGCTGTATCTTGCCTTCTGGCTGGTCATTCCTCCCCTACCACTCAGGGCAAGAGAAAACTGAATCTTGGACCCCAACAGTACTTACCCTGACTAACACTCACAGCTGAATACAGGGGGGGCGGGACTGTGTCTAAGGCAGGCCCTCAGAACACCTGTGCCTGGCACACAGTAGGCATGTAACAAGGATTGTGTGGAAGGAGCCACAGGGAAGTAGCTCAGGGGCCCAGGGAAAGGTGAGCTGGTCTGAGCTCCAGCTTTCAGAAACTCAGGCCCTGGGTGCTGGGGGAGAACGAAGGGGAGGGGCGGCCAGGACCAAAGGGCAGGGAGAGACTGGACACACAACAGCCAGGGATCCCCTGCACACAGTGGGGCAGGGAGCAGGAGAGCATGGGGAAGGGAAAGAAAATGAACCGAAGCTGGGTTACCTGCTTGATTTTCTGTGCGCTCCACAGCTGGAAGGAAGGGAGGGAGAGAGAATGAAGAAAAGGAAAAGGAAATAAATTAAGGCACATATCAATTTAAGGTCTCATCGTTTCTCGGCCTTTTGGCTAAGATCGCGTGTAGTGTCAATGTAAGGTCTCAAAGCTTCAGTTTCTAACCAAGAGATCTAGCTCCCAAGGGTGTCAGAGGCTCAGGCTGTCTGGGCCGCCCCAGGTCTGGCAGCTACCCGGAGGGTGTGGCATCAGGGACCCTAGAACTGCAGAGCTACCGGATCTCATGCAGATTGTTTAAACAAAGGATTCTCAACTCTGGCTGCGGCAACATTACTTAAAGAATTCTCCCAGCATTTTTCTAAAGCTTCCTAGCTGATCTAATGCAGGATTAGGTAAGAAGTCTGATTTTTTTAAAATTGTTGCTGCTGTTACAATTGCCCCAATTTTTCCCTCTTTGTCCCCCTCCACCCAGCCCGCCCCCCACTAGGCAGAAGCAGCCTGATTTAAATGAAGATCCTTCAACTGTCTGCCAGAATCACTAGAGGCAGCGTAACATGATCCTTTCAGAGCTAGGCAGACGGCCTGGCTTCCCGGCTTCGCCCCTTCTGCCTCTGAGGCCCAATTTCCTCGTCTATAAAATGGGGATAATAGCTGTGCCGGCTAACATTGTGGAAGAAAAATAAGTGAAAAGTGCCTGGAGCAGCACCGGGCACACAGTAGGGGCTTTACAACTGCCTAGTGTTGTAGAGATTATTATTATTCCTATTGTTCCTGTAAGAAGGTTGCCGGGAGAAGAAAGTTGCTCTCCAATGAGTGGTGAAGTCTCTCTTCAGCACAAGCGTGTGTGTGGCACAGGCTGGAGAGACAGAACAATCTGTCAGTTCCTTCAAATGATATAAATACTGTATTTCATGGAACTTAAGACATCATGAATCCTAAGACACTCTTATGTGCCACTAAGTAAGAAAACAATGACATAATGCCAAGACCAACATCAATAAAAAGACTCATCCCGTTTAAGAGATGTTAAAAATGTGATAGACCTTTTAGAATCAAGAAAATATGCTAAGTAAAAATTTACATCGCGGGCAAAGCAAGGGCCAGTGCATTTTAACGAAGTGAGAAGGGTATGAGGCGCGAGAAGATGTGGCCAGCAGCTGAGGCTTAGTTTGTAACGGAATAGTTCAGTTATGCTTCATTTATACGGCAGTGTTGTTGTCTGGAATATAAATTAAGTTGCAGAAGGCTACGGGGTAGCAAAAATAGAAGTTATAAAGCTGATATATTAAAGTTTATGCATTTTACTCACAGCACAGTCCCTCAAGCCTTAATTCACAGCCTAATTACTCTTATTTTAGATACATTTCAAACATATTTGATTGTCTGCTATTCCAGGAAGATTGGAAGCAGTAGATTTTTAAAAAATAATAATTGGGGAACAGAAGGGACTGAAATGAGAAAAACCAAATGCAGGATCACTGTTAGTCAAAGGAGGTAAGTGAGAGCATGCAGCAAAGATGTAAAAAAAAAAAAGATAAAAGCCCTGGCTGGTTGTGGCTCAGTGGATTGAGTGCCAGCCTGCAAACCAAAGGGTCGCCGGTTCGATTCCCAGTCAGGGCACATGCCTGGGTAGTGGGACCAGGTCCCCACTAGGGGGCACATGAGAGGCAACCACACACTGATGTTTCTCTCCTTCTCTTTTTCCCTCCCTTCCCCTCTCTGTAAAAATAATAAATAAAATTAAAAAAACAAAGATAAAGGCTGACCCTTCTTTGCTGAGAGAGCACCTTCCTGAAGTGTACCCCCTGGCTGAGCACCATTTTAGGTGTGAGTCTTTCAGCACTGTCCTCCGGCATTTCCCACAGCGCTGGCCACATAAAAAATCTAAAGCTACTCTAAAATTAAAATTTTAAAAACACTCAGGATTCCTTCATACAGTTCTTTAAAAAAAAAAAAAAAAATTCCCCATGATTCTAATGAACAGCCTGGGTAGAAAACAGTGGCCTAAGACCTCGAAGGGCAGTGTAAAGCGGGGGTGTTAGAACCAGGCAGGCCTGTGTTCAAATCACTCACGGGAGGTGTGGCCCTGGGCGAATCACACGGCCCCCGTGCCTCAGTTTCTCCATCAGTGAAATGGGCTGTGTAAAGGTAGGCCAGATGCTCGGTGCTCCCTGGCAGCTTGTGTTTCCCTTTGGGCACACAGCCAAACCTACACCTCCCAACCGCCACCCCCTCCCCCGCCCAGGTCAGGGGGCCACCCACGTGACCGGGTGCTGGCTAACAGACTGGGAGACAGTGATGCTTGCCTCCCACAGAGAATGCAGTGGAGGCTGATGAGGCCCTAGGCATCGGTAAAGCCACCAAGTGAAGGGAGCTGGGTCCCTGGACAATGGCACGTGTCAACTCCCTGAGCTGCACTGGACTCCGACGTGAGTGAGAAACAGACCTCGCTGTGTAAGTCCCTGGACTCTGGGGATTGTTTGTGACAGCGCCTGGCTTACCCTGACTCGTCCAGAGGTTTAAATGAGATATGCATATCTCAACTACTTGGTCCATAGGACATGCTCCATAAATGCCTAAAATAGAGGGACAGTCATTCAAATGAACAATATTTTTAATGGATTTAATTATTTTTTAAAGTAACTTCATGTCACTGTCTTATTCCTACAACATTCCTGTGCGGTGGGTAGATTATTTCCCCACAAGGTAACTCATGTCAGAGAGACTAAGTGACTGAGCCAGGGTGCCAGGGGCCTGGTGGCAGGGTGGACACAGGCACCCAGGCCTCCTGTCCTCTGGACTCATGTCCTCCCTGCCCTCCGGGGGCCCCCAGGAGGGGGAGATTGATGTCTCTTCTAGCTGGGTGCCTGCCAGGCCTGAGGCAGGACAGGAGGGAGACTGGCTGGCGGCACCCTGAGGGCGCAGAGCCTCCTGCAGCCAGGCAGCAGACAGTCCCCACAGTATCTGTTCCTACCCTCCTGCCAAAGTCCAGCCCAGCAGCCCTTGTAATCCATGGTGGCGTCTGTGTCCCTCAGGTTCAAGGACTGCCACCTCTACCTCCACCCAGGGGGCAGTGATGGAGAGTCAGACAGATGCTGGCTTATCAGCAAAGGCAGGAGTTGGACAGGGCTCTCAGCAGGCAAGGCCAGGAACCAGAGCTCACAGACATGTTCCCCAGTCCTCGGTGACACCACCCAACACATGGCCCAGGCAGGCTAGTGCCACAGATAAGAAGCAATGGTAAAGTCTCGCGTGATAGACAATTCCATGCTTTTCTATTTAGCTGAGTACTTTCCCACAGAAGCACTGGGATTTGAACTCAAGTCTGGTACAGAACCCCTACCTCTTAATCACCACCTGCCCCGTCTCTAAGGTTAGCACATCAAATGTACACCGTTCTGTCCCTTCGGACATCTAAAATATTTTGGGGATATTTCCACACCAGTGCACCGAGACCACCTTATTCTTCGTAATAGAAACTCAAATGAATATATTGTATGTTGTAAGCTGTGCCCTATTAGTGGACTTTTAGGCTATTTTTCATCTTTTTTTATTGTGGTAAAATATACACGACATAAAGTTTACCATTTTAACCATTTTTAAGCGGCAGTTCTATGGCATTAAGTACGTTCACACTGTTGTACAGCCATCACCAGCATCCAGCCCAGAACCCTCCATCTTGCCCCCCTGAAGTCCGGACTCAGTGAGAACCTCCTCCCCCGCCCTCCTTCCACGGCTCCTGTCAATCACCACTCTTTCTATCTCTGTAAGCTTCACCACTCAAGATATGTCATGCAAGTGGAATCACACAATATTTGTCCTTTGCGACTGTCCCATCTTTTCCTGTTACAACCATGCTGCAGTGAATTAACCTGGAGTTACCATTATTTTATCATTAGTATTGAAAGAAAAAGGATAAACGTGTTCAGATAAACTTGGCAGGACAGAGGGAAAACTAATGCTTACTCCAGAGGGAGGCAGTGGGCAATTGCGGGACAGGGAAAGAGAAACTTGGTTTTTATTCTCTATCTTTTTTATATCTTTTGAATTCTGTGGATCGTTCATGTTACTGGTTCAAAAAGACTTGCTTAAAAAATCAAGAGTAACCATGAGAAAAACAGACATAAGGTGCGCAGCTTCTACGTTCTTTCTTCACCTCCACAGCACAAACTGTCAACTGCCCAACAAAGTGTGTCCCCTTCTTCCATGGTAACAGAACAGGAGCGAGCAGGTAGCTGGCCTGCTGCACTACACTTCCCAGCCTCCTCTGCAGCGCAGGTGACTGACCTGCTGCACTACACTTCCCAGCCTCCTCTGCAGAGCAGGTGACTGACCTGCTGTACTGTATCTCCCAGCCTCCTCTGCAGAGCAGGTAGCTGACCTGCTGCACTACACTTCCCAGCCTCCTCTGCAGAGCAGGTGGCTGACCTGCTGCACTACACTTCCCAGCCTCCTCTGCAGAGCAGGTGGCTGACCTGCTGTACTGTATCTCCCAGCCTC
Organism: Macrotus californicus; assembly: GCA_007922815.1. Classification (NCBI taxonomy): domain Eukaryota; kingdom Metazoa; phylum Chordata; class Mammalia; order Chiroptera; family Phyllostomidae; genus Macrotus; species Macrotus californicus. The sequence continues at coordinate 71,713 of VMDR010002940.1, read as the reverse complement.
CTTTGCAGTTAGGCTTACCCATGTGACTGAGACCCCAGTGGCATGGGATGGGAAGTGAGATGTGCCTTTCCCTAGCCAGGGGCTCCCATTCCATGCTTTCTGTTCCCTCCCCTGGAGCCAGAGCCAGGATGTAACTGCAGGCCAGCCTGCACCCTGCAGAGGACAACCCAAGGCGATGGTAGAGAAACATGATGGAAGGAGCCTGGCTCCCTGAATGGTCCTGTGGAGCAGAGCCACCTGCCCACCTGAAACCTGAACTGTTACCTGAGCGGGAAATAAACTGCTATGTTATTTGAGCTGGGGCATTCTAGGATCTTTTGTTACAGCAGTTAATATAACCCTAAGATAACCCATAGGAAACCGCCTCCCATGATATCAGGGAAGCCTTTCCAGAGGCAGACAGAAGGAATGAAAGCTAAGAGAGTGTCCGAGGCTCTTCTCATGACATTTGGCAAAGCCCCCACCTCAGGAGGTTTTGCGGTGAAGTGGGAGGGGCATCTCCACTTCAAACTAAAATTCCTAGCCATGACCTGGTCTCATGTAGGCTCACCCCATCTCCAGACTGTAGCAACAATAGCCAGGGTCCCAAATTTGGCCCTGGTTCAGCCACTAACTTACACAGTCTTCCTGTGGAAGTCACCACACACCTTAGACTTACACTGATTTTTAAAATAATCAGGCAGGAAAAGGGGCAGAAAATGGAAACAAGTCTCTCCAGGGCCCCTCCCTGTCTGGTGACACTAGACTCAGTTTATAGAGAGAGCTGACAAGCACCTGGGTCTGACTCCCAGGTCTGGACTTTTCTCCTGGGAACTGTGGGACCCCTGAGTTGGACGCTGGATCCAGAAACAGCAGCAGATATTGCCCACAAGCCAAGAGCTGGTTGCTAGATTAAAGTTTCATGAGCCAGTCTTGCAAACAGGTTACAGATGGGACGTAAAGCACTTTATGGGAGTCCAAAAGAGATGCAGTAGACTGTCCATCCACACTGAGAATCTAGGACAGTGGGCCCCCGGCGTCCTCTTGGCAGCCGGCTGAAGCAGCTCCACTTTAATTCCTCAGCATGACCAGTCTCCTTTGGGCTCGGCCCATTTCCCTTTGTGTCCCTGGCTGAACATGGAAATGTGCAGCCCTGACCCCTTGGAACCGAAGGACTGCAGCAACAAGCCATTGTGGGTCTGAGACTTTGGACCTTGTTTGATTTTTAGCTTGGAGAATGAGGACAGACAGGATGTGTGGGAAGCGGCATTGGTGAAAGGTTGCTGGAACAATGCAGGAGTTTGCTGATTTCAGCAACAGCCTGAGTCTCAGCTGAGCTGCCATCTGAACCTATTAGAAGAACCCCAGAGTAGAGACCAAGGGAGGGACAGAAGGTGGGCCCCTAACAACCCTGCCTTCTAGGGGCAGAGCAGGGCATACCCCCGGCATCCAGGCCCCAGACCCCAGGCGGAGGAGTTAACTTCCCAGGCTCCACCCCCAGTTTGGCTTGCTCCCCTTCCCCTCTGCCTCCTTCCAAGCTGCTTCTCCAAACCTCTGAAGGCAGCAAAGACAGAGCCTATTTAAAACAGCCTCCAGAAGGTAATTAAGCAGAGCCTGAAGGGGATCCTTCTGTAAAGCAAAGGATGCTTCCATAAAATAAAATTTTAAAAATCTTCCTAATTTATCATTTGGGCCAATCCCATTATTCCTTACCATTAATTGTGTTGCCATGGTTACTACCAGGTAGTATGTACATAGGCGAGTCTAAGTGGGGTCAAGTTTCCCCCCAATTGTACAGATACATGAAAGGAGAAGGCACGTTCCCCTGGGTCTGCAGCTGAGCACACACAGTAGTCACGAGTTCCCTACGTGGGCAGCTCCCCTCTAATGAAGAGAACGGACCTTGGACTTGGACTCTACCTCTCTGACTTGCTGGCCATGCACTTTGGGAAAATATAATCTTTTGGTGCCTCCACTTCCTCATTTGTAATATGGGGACAGGAATACTTATTTTTAAGGTTGTTGTGAATATTAAAGAAAACTCATTTGTTCAACAAGTACTTACTGAGCACCTATTATGTGCCAGGCAGTGATCTAGGCATGAAGAACGCATCGGGGAACAAAAAAGAGCAAAACTCTCTGCTTTCGTAGGGCTGACGTGTGAGTGCGAACAGACAGTAGCAAAAAAAATAACAACTAAGTGAATTCCCTGGTAGGTGCGAAGGACAAGTGCTCAGGACGGGTGGGAAAGTAGAAAAGGGCGTGTGCTGGCAGCAGGGAAGGACTTTTTCCGAAAAGGAACTATAATGGGGTGCAGACAAAAGCAGAAGGTGAAGGATGAGGATACAAAGGGGACACAGGCAGGTGATGACATGGCCCAGGCCACAGCTTCTGACATGGGAAGGAGGGATGAAAAGAAAGCCAGGCTGGCGCCGGGGTGGAGGAAGGAAGGGGGAGACCCTGGGGCTGCCTTCCTGCACCCCCCCAAGAAGCACTGCTCGCACCTGGATCCCCCACTGACCCTGGCCCCTCAGATTCCATCCCGTCCTGCTTCTGACCCTCGTGGTGACTTCTTTTGGTCCCCTGACGGAGTCTGACGCAGGATGATGTTTAGTGCCCGACGGTAGTAAGTAAGAAGGTTAGGGCAGTTTTCACTGAGGTGCCATTGGAGGAAATACTTGAAGTCGGGAGTGAGCCCATCAGGTATCTGGTAGGAGACTGTTCTGGCAGATGGGACAGCCAGCGCGAAGGCCCTGAGGCAGAAGTGGGCCTTCCCGGTACATTTGAGAGACAGCAAGGAGGCCAGCGTGACTGTTGCAGGCTGAGTAGTAGCGGTGGAAGATCAAAGAGAAATGGGGGCTCTGAGTGCCATGTCAAAGACTGTGGCTTTTACGCAGAGTAGAAACGGGGGCACTGCAGTTTCTGCCAGAGCAGTGGTTCTTAACAGGGGGGCGATTTTGCAACCAGGGGACATCTGGCAATGTTTGGTTGTCATGAATCGGGAGGGGATGCTACTGGCATCTAGTGGGTAGAGACCAGAGATGCTTCTAAACACCGTGCAGCGCACTGGACAGCCCCACAACTGAGACTCATCCAGCCCCAAATGCCAATCATGCCGAGGCTGAGACACCCTGGAGCAGAGGAACAAACAACGTAATGGATGTTTTCACAGGCCACTCTGACTGCTGTACTGGGAATGGCGAGAGGGGCCAGGCAGAGTGGGGAGAGCACCCAGGAGGCTACTGTAGTGACCCAGCCCAGAGATGCGGCTACTGCATCCAGAACAACACCTAGCACATCATACAAATGCTTCAACTAATATTGACCACTTGCCTGTTCTGTGCCAACTACATGAGCCAACCAGGGCTAGCCCAGAAGGGCAGGGCTGATCAGGATCCCAGAAGCTAGAGGCTAGAGGTCAGGGTAAGGGGGTAGGGATCAGCCAAACCTTCCTTTTAGCCAGCTTCTGACAAACCTACTAACAACCAGAGAAAATTTGGGGTGCAATATTTTTAACTCATATTTCCTCTGCTATTTTCAGCAAAGCCCAAACACAGCTGACCCCATTCCCTCTCCTGGCAGGACCTCTTACGCCCAGCTGCCCTTTCCCTCGGCAGGCTGTAGGCAGAAGTCCATCCCGCACCGGGCCTCTGAGCAGTTGATATGTTCTGCTGGGTGCAGAGTAAGCGCTTTAAGAAAGGCAGGCTGGTTCCCAGACTCTGAGGAACGTGGAACGATGCATAAGGATCACCAGGCAGAAGCCTGCAGGGGCTCCCAGAGACCTGCTCACCTCCCTGCTGACCATTCCAGTAGCTTCCACGCTGGTTTCCTTAACAGCACCCACCCCTCCCCCATTCGGCAGGCACCCCACCAGAGTGACTCTGCCACGACACACTTTCACGCTGCTCCCTTGCGTAAGAGCTTCCAGCAGCTTCCTCTTGCCCCACAGGACACACTTCACAATCCATCCTGTACCTTCCCAACTTCCTCTCTAACTATCTCGCTTTGATCTCATCCGTTGTCCCTATCCCTCCCTCTCTGATCTCTTTCTCTGTCTCCCTCCATCTCTCCCCTGCTTCTAGGGCTTTGTCTGTGACTTACAGGGAATGTCGTCCCACTGCCTCGGGTCTCTCTCCACTCTCCATTCAATCTACCCTTCAGCATCCACTTGTACTGTCCTTCCACGAAGCCTTTCCTCCTCACCTGCATTCTCAGGATTCTCTCACCGATGAACTCCTACCTCCCTGAGCATTAGCTCCACGCAGCTCAGCCACCAGCCTGGACCCTAGCCACACATTCGCGTGGTGGCCGCACCTGTGCTGGGAGCAGCTGTGCGAGGGCAGGAATCGTGGCGCATGTCAACCTCCCCCTCGGTGTCCACCTGCCTCTTACATACTGAGCCGTCAGCAGGTGCCCGGGGCCTGCATTGACAGCTTTAAGCACACAGGTTTCACTGGGGCTGCAAGACCTTGGCCAGCTCCTCTGACCAGAACCCCCTTCACTCTTCTGCCCCGTGTCTGTGTACATCTTTCTGCTCCACAGTGTCACCTTCCCTTCTCAGGCCACCTTCTGACAGTGGGAGAAAGACAGGCACTGGATCTTACAGTCCCAGTGTCAGACCCCAGTCCTGCCACATATGGGCTATGTGACCTCAGGTAAGTAATTTAACCTCTCTGAGCCTCAGTTTTCTTACCTGTGAAACCACGTTTATATAGGTAGGTACCTATCAAATAGGGCTTCTGTGAAGATTAATTAAGGGAATGCATGTAAAGTGCTAGTACTCAGCATGGTTCCTGGCACTTGGAAAGCACACAGTGGCGGGGGCTCATTGCCATGGGGCGAGGGGTCTTCCGCCTTTAACCCCACCCGTCTCTGCTCATGCCAAACCATTCCCGCACGCAAAGTGCACACAGCAGAGTCAGCACCCAGAAACTTCACTGCCTCTACTTAGGTTTTTGCTCTCATCTATGACTCTGTTGTTTAATAGACAGCTTCAGTCCTTATCATGGTTCCAGGCATATCAAATTTTTACCTATCAAGCCTGAAGGGTACATTATACTCATCTTTATTTTGTCCTTAGATCTAACTATTCATTGGTGGAGCAACCTTTTGACACATTAGCAGTCTCAGGAGGAGATACCAGCCCCTGCTCAAAGAAGACCAACCTGAGGCCATCGGGGCAAACGAAGTGTCAACCCACCGGTGACATGTTGTAACTGGAGGGCGGGTCACATGACAAACTGGCACACAGGTACCCAGTGCTGTCCGTGACATCAGGACAGGTTCACAGGCACAGGCTTCTGACCCCCACACCAGCAAAAGGACATCCGGGCAGGCCCAGAGCCCGGAGCAGATAGCGCTGCTGTCCAGGCGGAGATGAAGAGCCACCCTGGGGCTCTTCGAGGACACGGAAATGACCTTTGAGTAGGGCCAGCCTGGACCAGGAGCAAGGACTGTCCTTAATTCTAGATTGCCTAGGTCTCCCCAAATCCTGAGCAGGAACGCCATCACCTGTCTCCTCAGCTCTGGTGTCTACAAAGGCCAGAGGCAGGTGTGGCTTTGCGCACTGAGGCCTGGGGAGGGACGAGGCAGTGTGAGAGCTGCCGAAGAGCCCACCCCCGGGGCTCTAGGGAGCCAGGAGGACAGGAGGGAGGGAGATGGAGGATCTGCTGATCAGAGGGCAGGTTCACACTCACAGCACTGGGCCCCAGAGCCACCAGACAGACACTGCAGGCCTCACCCACATAAGCCAGAAAGGGAAGCACAGCTGGCGCCAGAGGCCCCTAACTCACCTCCTCCCAGCTCCCTGGAGGAACATGGGGGCTGTCAGGACAGAAAACAAAGGAGGCCCAGGAAACAGGTCGGGCAGCTTTAAGCAACTGAAGGAAGCAAAGAGGAAAAACGTGGCTTCATTCCCCAAACTCTGGAAGCTGGAAGGAGTCCCAGAGGCTACCTTCAGCAAGGATGGGCCAGAGGGGAACGTGGCTAGGAGCAGACATAGGATCAGAAGAGCTTGGAGGCTGGACCCAGCCCTGATATGTCTAAGAGGAACTGCAATGGTCTGAGGACTTCTGTGGCTAAAGAGGAGCTGTCAGGTCATGCCACCCAGGCTCCTTGGGACCCAGGGCCAGAGAGAAGTAAGGAGCCAGGAATGAGGAGAACACGGCCTGACCTCCCTGCTCATGGCTGCCCCCAACTCAGCAGGTAGCACGGATGCCTGAGGTTGGACCCTGTCTAGCCAAAAACTGCGCCATCTCATGTCACTCGCCAGAGCCCTGCACAAGGACACCTGGCCAAGGTGCTGCATTCGCTCATGCATTTGCCCTTCACGTAGCTGGGCTGCAGTGGAGCACATTCTGGTCACTTCCTATGGGGGCCTTGCTCTCTCTGCTTTATTGTCTGGGCAGTTCCTATCAGCGCCTCCTCCTCACCACCCCTTCTCTTCTGTCAATGTCCAGAGAGAAATCTCTACCAGAAACCCCTCATCTGGGTGGGTTCCTCCCTCCTCCTCTTTCCCTCGGTATCATGTGTTTTCACAGTTGTTGCTAGATTCTGAGGAGTCCACCAAGCAAGACCCTCCTGTGGCTTCTTCCCTGTGCTCTCCCCCAGGCCCTGGAAGCAAGCCTGGCCTGTAGGGCTCCCTAAATACATACTGAAATGAGCTGGACTGGGAAGGGCTGATGGCTAAACCGCCTGCCCCAGGAACACCCCGCCAGCCATGGGTGTGTTGAGTCGGCAGCAGAGAGCATCAGCATTGGCTTTGCACCTAAAGGTCTCAGAAGAAGGCAGGGGCAGTGCCTCACATTGTTACCAAAAGGATGGAAGAGAAGATAGCAGCAGAGGAAGGGCAGCTGCGTGCTTTTGGGTGGGAAATAAGTAGAGTTTTAGTAACTGACCCAGCAGAGATGAGGAAGCCATCCCTTTTTTGCCTGAAGAGGGCTCTTTAAGGAGACAGCCCATCACCCCAGGGACACCAGCAAAACTCAGGACTTGGAGGGACCCGGTACCACAGAAAAAAAGGGCTAATCATAGGGCTAGACACAGGGGTTGACAGACAGTCTGTCCTCAAAGGTGTGATACCCCCAGGCCTTCCCCGCACAACGAGGGGACTCTTACTGCCCTCACCTGCGTGCCTACCAAGTGCGGAGAGTTGACCAACCTTCTGGAGAGACTGAGTCACGGTGACTCCAAAGCTGGGACACTAGCACAGTGGGAAGTGGGAGCAGCTGAGGATAAAAGCAGGGAATTCAGCGAAAGTCTTCAGTGAGTTTTCGGACCCCAGCCTCCTTCACCCTTGCCTTCCAGAATGCAGAGGGATGAGACGAAGCCATATTCACAAAACAGGAAGAGGATGCTATGAAAAGATAAATAAATAAAAGAAACAACCAAAGAGCTCACGGAAACTACAATCATGCCAGCTGAAGTTAAAAATGCAATAGATGTGTTGAAAACAAACTTTAGGAAAGTTCCTGCAAACCCAAACAGCAGGTCAAAGCCAAAGATTAGAAGAGAGGAAACAAAAAGAAAATGTAAGTGTCAATCTAAGATGTCAAATATTTGACTAATAGGAGTTTCAGAATGACAAGAAATTATCAAATAAACAGTTTGAGAAAATTTGCCAGAATTGAAAGACAGGAATATTCAGACCGAAAGGAATCACGAGGAGCCCAGAATAATGAATTTTAAAGGAGATAGCCTTGTGGAATTTCAGAAATAAATTCTATAGGTAAAGAGAAGATCCTGAACATCCCAAAGAATGAAAACAGGTCACTTGCAAACCATCGGGAATAGAACAGCACTGGGTGTTTCGACTGCTGTCCTGGGAGCCAGAAGACAATGGAGCGCCGTCTTCAAAGTTCTGCAGAAGAATGATTGTCACACTAGAATTTTTCTCCGCAGCCAAACTGTCAATTAAAGCTTAGCTCAGACTTGTAACTTTTCAGACAAAAAAGCACTCAAAATTTTCTTCCCATTTACTCTTTTTTCCAGGAAGCTACTGGAAGGGATATTCCACCAAAATAAAAGTCTACATACACCAAAAGGAAGGCCCAGAGCTGGAGGAGGTGGGCCCCAGGAAGGAAATTTTCAGGGAAAAAAAGTGGAACTGAAGAACTGGAGTCTTTAGGATTGAAAGGGGGCACTGAAAATATCCCTAGAGGGTGTAGTAAGAATTGGAGCTGGAACAAAGAACACTATGCTAATGAGGAAAACAGAGGCAACTATTAACTGCAGATAAAAAACATAAGGCTGAAAAACAGAGGAAACCTAGTCATGGGACAACCAACTTGACTCTACATTAAATGTTAGTTACATGATTTTAATGTGAATATTGAATAACCAGGGACCTCAAACCACTGTACCTATCTTGGGAGCGCGATGAGGGTGGGGAAGAGAAGCATGTTTTGGGGGGTGGATAATAAGAGACCTGAATTCTCAACTACCATACAAAAGAATTAGTGGAAAAATAGCAGTATAGATAAACATGTTAGTTTCAAATATAGACTTCTATCTGAAGACACAGCTAAAAATATTTGCTTCTGGGGAATAGGAATGGGAATTGAAAGGGAATGAAGGGCAGCATCCTATTTTTCCTTACAAGTGTTTTGGTACTGTTTGACTTTCTGAAATATGCACATACATTACTTAAAACATGTGAAATTAGTTTTTTAAAGTTTTTGAAATAAGGTTTATGAACAAAGAAAACAACGTTGGCACATTAACCATAAGTCTCTGTAATTGTTAAAGTTGCCCTACACTACATCCCCCTCCCCCTCCCCAAAGCCACACACAGCCATCAGTATTTCAATGGGCTCTAGTTCAAGTTTCTACATAGTATTAAAAAAAATGAAATTACAGCCCTGGCTAGGTGGCTCAGTTGGTTGGAGCAGTGTCCCGTACACCAAAGGGTTGCAGGTTCAATTCCCAGTCAGGACAAATACCTAGATTTGTGAGTTTGATTCCCAGTCAGGGCATGGGCAGGAGGCAACTGATCAATGCTTCTCTCTCACATCAATGTTTTTCTCTCTCTCTTTCTCCCATCCTCTCCTTTCTCTATAAAGTCAATAAATATATCCTCAGAAAAAATATTAAAAATATGGAATTACAGTGTCCTAGCCTAATCCCCACCATCCGTCCCCCTCCTTCCCACATTCAACTTGAACTTTTGGGGAGTGGTATGGTGGTAAATAATTAATAATAAATTCTTTAGGGGAAAAGAATCCTAATTTGTACCATTTGCCAATTTCCATGGTGTAAATGGAAAAATGGCATGCTGCCATTGTGGCTGATTCCAAACTATTGCTGTGATGTCACTAAATGTGGAATGGGGAAGAGGTATACACATGTCAGTCCAGCAAACTACTGCCTTTGGGCCTCTCGGACCTCATCAGCCTTGTGCTTCCCACCAGACCCAGGGTACGGGAGAGACCTGAGTATCCTCCTACAAAAGCCATTAGTCCACAGTGGTATGTAGCCAAAGGAAAAGTGGTTAATGAAGGAAAAAGAAGTGGTCCTGGCTACAGGGAAAGGTTTGGGAATTTGTGACCTTCCTTCCTTCCCCACCTGCAGCAGAGTTACCTGTTCATTGGTGACCCCTGGGCGCAGGGTCCCATGCTTATAGTCCTCCAGCAGCTGCACAGCCTCTCTGAGTCGTCTCTGCAGGGAAGAGAAAAGGGACATTGAGGGACACAGATCCAGGGCTCCAGCAGCTCTTTCCCTTGCAGGAATGCATCTGTACTCATCAAGTACTGACATCACCACCGTGTGCAAGGCCTGCCCTCCAGTTCCTGGGGCACATGCTGCACAGCAGAGAAGGATGCGACCTAAATGTCCTTCCACAGGGAAACAGCTAAAGGGTAGTGGTATAATGATACTATGAAACATTATTTGGCAGTTTAAAAACTGAGATACATCTAGACACAATTCTATGGCATTATCTCCAAGGTCTTTTTTGAGTGAGAAAGCAAATGGCAGAGCTGTATGATGTCACGTGTTGTATCAGCCACAACCCGTGTAACCGAACATAGGTCTGGCTGCCCGCCACTTCAAAAGCCAGTACTCGAGAGGCTGGTGCTCATGTTAAGGAAAGTGGTTTTATTTAGGTGGCAGCAACCTGGAAGGTGGGGGACACTCCTCTCAAAGTCCATCTCAGCATCTCAGGTGTCCTGGCTAGTGTCCCCTGGGGAAGAGGGGAACAAAGGAACTTCTGGTAATGCCTGCTTTCTCCGCTCTGCTCTTGGGGGTTTCAGTGTTATCTCTTGCGTGCCCCATCTGCAGTTTCACTGCTGATATCGGGGAACAGGACGTGCAGGCAGTGCTTCCGCTGCTTCTGACATGAGTCGCTGACACCTGCCCAGTTTTTTGAGGTCAGGGCCATTCCTTTGTTAAGCAGGAGCTGCAACTGCTGATGCCTACAGAACACTTATAAGGAAACTTCTCACACGTGAAGCGTCTATGGGTGTGTTAGCACGTTTTATTCTAATTCCATTTCATGGTAAGTCAGAGTCGTATAAAGTGTTTACTCTCTGTTACACCCATACACACAGAGAAAACAAGGCTTTCTATGAGAATATGTATGTGCGTAAACGCATCAGAAGGAGCTCTGGAAGGAGACCCAACGCTCCGGCGAGGGCTACCCTGGGGAGAGCCTGACATGGCAGCAGCGTCACAAGAAACATCCACCTCAACTGGGATGCCGAGAGTTTTTATAAAGAACATACTGATGTAGCACTGAGTAATTTCTTTTCAACATTTTAAAAACACTAGCAGGGAATGACATTCTAAAGTACACACGGCCTACAGTGACTGATGGGGAAAGAGAGAAAATAAAAGGGGACAGAAACTGTATGATTTTTACAATCTCCGAAGCTGAAGAGACAGCAACAGTGACAGAGGGCCACTTCTGTCCACCAAAACATCTGTATAATATTCACAGCAGCACTACTCAAATAGCCCAACACTACAAATAGACTGAATAAATTAGTTTATGGTCACGACGATATATTATACAGCAATTTTAAAAAGCAAATTACAAATACATGTTACAATGTGGATGAACTTGCAAACATAATGTGGCAGAATGTGTTTTCCAAAGATAGAGAGCCCTATATCTCCCATCCCCCATGCTCTTCTAGAACCTTCTCCACCCACATCCAGAGGCAGAGTCTATGTCCCTTCCTCTTGGTCCAGGGAAGGCTTTCACAACTGCCTGCACAGAGTTTGGCCAAGGTGAGGATACGTGACCTCTGAGGTTAGGCTGTAAAAATGCCTTGCTCCTCCACTTTGTTCTCTTAGGACAAAGAGAATTCCACTCTCTTGGAATTCAGCCATCATCTTGTAAGGAATCCCAGGTGCCCTATATAGACACCCACATGGACAGCAACTGTGGGCCTGGCCCATAGCTCCAGCTGAGCCAGCTGACGGTCAGCACCAACCTGCCCACCATGCAGGTGAGCCATATTGAAACGCACCCTCCAGCCCCTAGTGAAGCCACCCTAGCTGATGCTGAATGGAGCAGAGATGAGCCACACCCTCCAAGCCCTGCCCAAACTGAAGATCACTGAGCAAAAGAATTGGCTGTTGTTGTTCTAAGCCACTATATTTTGGGGTGATTTCTTGCACAGCAATAGACAGCTAAAGTGCATAATGATAAGCAAAAGAAGTCAGATGCAAAAGAATATAGTATATAAAGTTTAAAAAGACTCAAAACTCACCTATGGTGGTAGAGGTCATTATAGTGTTGACCTTATGGGGTGCTGACTTAACAGGGCATGAGGGAACCCTCCCAAGTAAAGCAAATGGAAATGTCTGATCTGAGTGGTAGCTACGTGAGTATAAACGTCATGTCAAAGTCCACAAGCAATACACTTAGGGCATGTGCAATTTATTGTACGTATGTTGTGGTACTTCCAAAAATTAGCAGTAAACAGACAACGGTGATCAAGGCAGCCTATGCCAAGGTCAGGTGAGGGATCCAGATGTCAGGGATGCCCGGCATGGGAGAAAAAACCTAGTGAAGCTGCCGGCCCCCTTTTGACAAGGAAAGATGAGGCTGGCTGAGGACAAGGGTGCCGGAACCTAGGTCTAAATGCCTGGATCTAAAGGCAGGGGGCGGCACCGGGAAGGGCACCCAGTGGGGTAGGCAGCGCATTCGCCGAGCCAGCTGGCAGGTGCTCTCCTAGGATGAAAGACGAACAGCCATCTCCGGTGCTGTAACAACCGGGGTAACTGCCAGCCAGGCCATCACCGACCCATCGGGCTTGTGTGTGAACTACCTGTGGCCACAGCTGGTCTACTTCAGGGCTGCATCAGAGGCCAGGGAAACTTGCTTGGAAGCAACCTGACTGCTGGAAAGTACTGTCCTTGCTCTCAAATGTAGGCACATCAATTCCAAAATTCCAGAGTGCCTTCCCAGAATCGGTTTCCAAACTGGAGATAGCTTTGTGTTTTCAAGGTCTCCGCTCCAATAAATAAACAGAAAAGCACAAAATATAATTTTAAATCACCTGTGAACATATCATTGAGATAACCACTGCAAAAGTGAGGATCATTTTTCTTCTAGACTTAATACATTTGTTTTTCACGTTGATTGTTGTTTTAATGTGCTTAAAGTCACACAGAAAGTGAGTGGTTTGGTATTTGAGTCCAGAATTTAGTCAGACCCTTTCTCTGAACCCCCAACACCTCCAAAGCCTCCCAGTGATGCAGCAAGCTCCCCACCCCAAGCCTGCTTCCCCTCTCAACTGCAGCTTCTGCCGACGGACAATGAACGCTCTACTTTCCATCACTGAATGGAGAATGGCCCCGTGTTCTCATTATTTCCCCACTCCAGGGATTCTTCCGAGTTCCTATAACAACCTGGCCAGTTTCCATCTCATTTGACTCGGTCATCAAAGGGAGGCCTCCTGTCACAGGAACGAGTTCCCAAGAGTCCTGATCTTGGCATGGGTTGAGGGAAAATTAAATCCAAAGTTCCTGAATACAAAGCTGAGTATCCAGGACTGAAGGAAGCTAGCACATGTTTTTCTGCCTCTGGGCCTTACTAACCCTCAGCTGGTCCCCCTCTGTCAGAGGCTGAAGGGCTGGGGCTCCAGGCTACCCTCTGGGGCGAGCAAGTACCTAGGCCACTTGTCTGGAGAGGCCCCTGAGGGCTGGCTGTTCTGGGGGCTGGACTCCCCATAGAGAAGAGGGATAAGAGGGGGGGTCAACCCCCCCCCCCCCTCCTCACCCTGATGCATTGTAAGGCTTGGACATGTGAGGGGTGGGGAAAACTGGAAGTCAGTGGGAGGGTGAACTTTGCAGAAAGTCTCTTCAACCAGGAATAGGCAGCCAGGCCCTGAATGGGAAGATGGTTCGGGGCCCAGCTGGCTGGAGACAAGGCTGGGGGCTCTTTTCTGGAGCTCCCGGAGACCCGGGGCATGGACGGCCTAGGTTGCTGCTTCCCAGACTCCGTCACCAGCCTGCCTGCCTCTGGTTCACCTGCCAAAAAGTACTACTCTCCTTGTACTTGACAAGGGCATGGTCTCCAGAAGGTCCCTCTGGAAATGCTGGCACCTGGGAGGTCTGCTCCAGGGGCAGAGAATTAGAACAGAGCAGAACCCTGGCCCCAAGTCCCCGAGGGGGAGGGGAAGGAAGCAAAGGGGCAGGTGTGGAGCATTCAGGGGTGGACAAAGAGGAATAGGACAGAGGGACACAGGAAGGGAAGGGCACAGAAAAGGAAAGCTGGGGGGAGTCATTAGAAGCAAAACTAATCTTTTTTGGGGGGAAGAGGGAGCATCATAACACACCCCCAAACTAAATGCAGGCAGTATAATCCCTGCTCAGTTAAGGGAGGATGAAAAACTGATATACTCGTAATTGTTTCCCTTATTATAATAATATTTAATATATTAAGTATATGATGGGAGGGACAGCAAGGGGCTAAGATGTGAGTAGCACCCAGAAATACTTCACCCCCCTTTTGGTAAAGGAACCCACCCGTTTTCTGGGTGGTACCTGCATGTTCCCACCTCCTGACAAGTTTTGTGCTTATGTTATGTCAGAGGTTGCAAAGTGCAGGGAGCAGGGGCTGGTTTTAGGTACCTTTGTGGGACCACAGGGCGTGCCCACCCCAGCCCATCACCAACACAGGGCCACACAGAATGCGCATTTAACAAAAATGAATGACTGAGGCTTCTGGGGAGAGAGGCCAAGGGTAGGGTCAGGGTTAGGGATCAGGTTCCAAAGTCCACTGATGGTGATGCTGGTTTTACAGATTCCTCAGATTCCAAATGACTGTGCCTTGTCCACATACACAGGACATGAAAATACCCTCTGTGTGTGTGTGTGTGTGTGTGTGTGTGTGTGTGTGTGTGTGTCACAGAACCATCTAGGCCATCCCCCTTTCTGAGACAACAGGGGCCAGACAGCAAAGGGCATTTCCTTGCCAAGGGTCACAGAGTGGGTGGGTGGCCCCCGGAAACCCATTCCATCCCAATCCCCGGCCACTTCCATGAGATGTCAGCATGGAAGAACCTTGTGCCCTCATGACAGTAACAGAGAGGAGGGCAGTCTCACAAAGAAACCACAGCAGGGCCGGCAGCCAAAGCTGATGCCTGCGGGGGTGGGTGCCCCAGACAGGAAACGGAAGGTCCTCCTTTACTCTCAAAGCTGAAGCGAGCCTGACTCAGGGAAACTGGAGAGCATGTTTAGAGAAAGGGCACAATTGAAACATGAGCATTTAAGGCGAAGCATGGAGAATCCCAAAGCTCGCAGAAAGGACAGGGCAGTGTCAAGCGTCAGGGAAAATGAACAGACAGCGGGGCAGGGGGTGCACGAGGGAATGGAGCAGGGACGGCGGGTTATGGAGTGGGGACAGCAGGTTATGTCACATTACGTTCACTGCTCGTATCTATCTGAGTGTCCTCTCCTGGGCCAGCCTTGCCCCTGCCGAGTACAGGGCCCTGTGTCCTTACTTTGTCTGCAACCCTGGCTTGATCCATTCCTATCGTGGCCCCAGGGGAAGGGACTTGTGGGCCACAGCTAACAATTTATGTGCATGCAGAGTGCCAAGCCCTGCTCTCCGCTTCCTTGGGCCTTCCTAAGCCCCTCTCGTTCCCTCCCAGCAGTCCTGGGACCTGCAGGGCTGTCTGGCCCAGCTCCCATCAGCCACGAGCTGCGCTCTGGGAGGCCCCACAGAAGAGGAAAGCAGGGACACATGGGAGAGGCTCGCTTTCCTTGTGTCTGACCTCTGGCCACCTGCAGGGGGCCTATGTGAGGGAAACCAATGCAATTCTGGCAGCGCCAGCCCCTTAGAAGGTAGATCTGTCCGGCTGTCCCAGGAACTAGAAGAACAACCATGGCCTCCAGCCAGGATATCCTACTCTTGGAAATTTATTCTTAAATAAATAAATAAATTTAGCACAGATGAAAAGTGATATGCCTGAGACTGTCTTGTTTTGGTTTGTTTTTTGCAGGATCACATGAGATAGGAAACAACCTATCTGTTATCTGTTATATGTAAAAGTCCAATAGTAATGGTATTATTTATAAGACTTGATTTAAAAAAATTATAAAGACTTAAAAATGAATGAAAACAAGCAAACAAAAAGTCTATGTTCAAGGTAGTGAGTATGCCAAAAACATATGCAGATGGGAAAGAATTTGAAATGTACAAAGGTACTGAATTTAGGTATTTTTTATGAAAAATTCCATTAAAGATTTTTAAAATTAGAATGCCTAACTTTATGCAGAATACATTTAAAGAGACCCCCTCACTCACTGAGAGTGTAATGCTGATATAATCTTGGTACAGGTCGGTACAATGTACAGAGCAATTTGGCAATATATTCAAAAGCCTTCAAATGCCTTTCATAAAGAAATCCCATTTCTAGGAATTTATCCAAAGGAAATGAAGGAGAAGATGGGGGAAACTTATGCACAAAGATATTTGCTGCAACGTTATCTATAATGGCAAAAGACTTGAAACCACCCAAATGGTCAACAATAGAGAAAAAGACCAAATAAATTATAGAATAACCACATGGTGGACTACCATGCAGTTACTAAACACACTTTGAAACAACGTTTAATGCTCGTGATATGCTACATGGAAAAAAGAGTATGTATCATGTACACATTTATGTTACGTGTACAACAGATCACATATGATTATATATCTAGATAGAGCGACATATATAATATTATATAAACATCCTAATTTTGTACATAAATATATATCAAAATGTTAATGGCAAGTGGGATAATAAGCAGTTTTTATTTTCCTCTTTAGACTTTCACATATTTCCCCATCTTTAGGGACAGTGCCAGAATCACAGCACATCAGGAGGCATAGAATATCAGTTTTTTTCATTGTAACTGATGCTAAGTTTGGTCCCCTGTTTAAAGGGGTGTCCTCCAACCCATAGTAATGGTAACCTTTCCCCTTCATAACTGCTAAATAATCTTCAGGGTGATACCTGATTCGAGAACATACAAACACCCTGTTTCCCAACAACCCTTTGCTCTGTGGGAATGGCATCCACCAGTGACCCTGGCTGGAATCAGTTGTCCCAGCGAGGATTACCCGACGGCTGTTTCCTTCCACATTTAATAGCTGACACTCTTCTGTGAAGAAGAGCTTCCTTCTCCCACATTTTTAGTATTACTATGGACTCATGGAATTATTATTATTATGATTATTATTATTATTAGACAGACAGAGAGCGCTGGGAAGTCTCCCCCATTGGCCAAGAGGAGCACACCAAAAGCTAGAAAGATAATTCAATTAAAAAAGCCCTCCCCTCCCTACTTCTATAAGAACTGCAGGCTTGAGCAGGAAGTGGGGCGGGTCTTTGCGATGGGAGTCCACCACTCTCCCAGGTTGTGGCACCTAAACAAACCTCTCCTTTTGCACCTGCACCTTTTTGGCTTTCAATGTGGCAGGCAGCTGAACCTGGTTAGGTTACATTATTACTCAATGTATCATTATCTATTGTTCTTAATCTTCCTAATGTTCAAATTGTCCCAAATGTGACCAGTGGGTTGCCCTGTAAGCCACTTCCTGTGTCTCTGAACACTTTCTTCCTACACGTAGCAATTCTCCTTGCCCCACATGTGGACTGTGGTACATTGTTAGTAGGTGTAGCAGAGCCAGGACACTGGGAAATATACGTGTGTGTGTGTGTGTGTGTGTGTGTGTGTGTGTGTAAACCATGAGTTCATATTGATATCTCCAATTCAAATACAACATCACTTGGTTCTTTGTCTTTCCCTACTTCCTACTTGAATCTCCCCATTCCCATGGTGAGAACTCCGATTCCCTATATGGAACTTATCCATGTGTGATGTGATCTGGTAGCTCAGCTCTGGTTCTGAACACAGACAGATGCGTGTGGCATGCAGAGAACATCCGTGACTAGGTCTCCCGTGGGGAATCAGACCTACATTGTACCTAGGCCGCTTTAAGACTTGCTTTTGCTAAGACTCCCTCACCCTGAATTGAGGCAACAAATGTTTACTGCATATCTTTAAAGTAACTTCCTAAAATCTATGCTAAACCTTTCAAGTTTGGGTGTAACCAGTTCAACCTCTTTTCCCTTTACATTTGCAAATGACCTTTATCTTGAAAGGATTAGCAACATTCTTTCTTTTGTTATGGTAACCACCCAAAGCATACCTGTGTATAGTTAATGAGAACCATCCTGGGTGTAATGTATCTAGAATGTCAATAAAAATCTGTCCAGGCGAGGGGGCCCTGGCCCTCTCTCCCTCTCTGAGAGTGGCCACGCAGGCTGGCTCTCTCTCACCCTCTCCCTAGCCCTCTCTCACCCTCACCCTCTCTCTCACTCACTTTCTCTCTCTGGTCCTCTCTCTCTCTGTGGGAGAGCGGCCACGCAAGCCCTAGCACTCTCTCACTTAGAGAGTGGCTCGACATCCCTTTTTCTCCACCGGATTCCTTTAGTCTGCGTGAATTTGTTCGTCACTTGTCCGGGGATATAGGACAAGCTTTCCACAACAACACGCGGTCCTGCCGGACGGGACCGCAACAATTCCCAACATCAGTATTATTTGTTCCATCCTACAATACACCCCAAATATTTGGTCTCAAATCACTACACCAATACTCCTATCGAGACGGTGTCATTAACACTCTTGCAGTTCATTTCCTGTGTCCTTCAGGATGACAGTCTATCAACCAGTCATTCCCTTACGTAGTTATTGAACTCAGAAGAGCAAATCCCTTTTATCCTCAGTCCATAATTAAGAGTAGCTTAGACGTCAGCTGGCCTCAGAGCTCTAGGTGGAACTCCATGACCTAAGCGGAAGGCCAAAGCTGGGGCTCCTGCCAGCTCCTGGCGGTTTCCTTCCTCAGGCCTGATCCCACACATTCTGCACCCTCATGGAGACCCACCCCCCTCAAGATCCCCTCAAATGGTCCACTCTTGCAGACATTTCACGAACCAGGCAGACTTTACTGACAACTTTCCAGGAATGATGGCGGTGGGGACAATACCATGTCATGGCAACGGCTACGACGAGCACAGCAGGCATGGCCCGTCTCAGAAGGGCCCCCAGGTGCTGGCCTGTCAGCTCATGGGGCTACCTGCTCTCCTTCCCACTACCTTTCCCTCTTCTGCCTTCTCCTGCCCCTTCCTCTTAGGGGCGCAGCACAACCCCTCCCTCTGTCAAGCGGACCAGCCTCCTCCCTGGAGCCTTGCTCGAGACACTCACAAAACAAAGGCAGCCTTCTTCCTAAGAGAAATTGCAGTGAACCAAATTTCATCCGCCTCATTACACACACAAGAGTTGGAATCCTTCTAAAGCTTGGTCAGTTATAAACTGCAAGCAAGTAGCTGCAGAACTCTCCCAAGACGAGTCTCTCCATTCATTCAGCTACTGGCCCCTCAGAACCAGGTCACCAGTTGGCTCAAGCTGCCCAGGATCTGTCCACCTCGGGAAACTCTGGTTTCCAGAGCCACCTCCTCACACCCTCCACTCGGCTCCCACCCTCACAGGTGGACAGGCCAGGCCCACACTCACTCCCAGGACACCAGCCAAGGGCCCTGGGAGAGAAACCATGTTGCGTGGACAGGAGCCGTGGTCTGTGATCCCAGCAGAAGCAGAAGGCTGTTCCTCCTGGCAGGGCCTCAGCCAAGGGGGGAGGGACTCAGCTGAGAGAACTTTTCCTCTCAACGCCTCTGATTTCTCATTCCATTCATGCAGATGGCCTTGCTAAGCCACCTGCCTGGGCGAGAACCAGTGAGGGCCTGAAGGCCCCACTCATGGCCCTTCCAGGGTTTTTAGGGCCGAGCAGATCAATGGGCACTTTCCAAAAGGCCAGCAGGCAATGCTGGAAACAGCCCCCACCTGGTGTGTGTGTTGGCGGAGAGGGTAGCGCCAGGGGAAAGGTGAAGATCTTTCTGGGAAATCTATCACAATCTTAGCTGAAGGGAGGGAACACATGAAACCCGAAAAATATTCTAAAACTGCTGTTTCATTGGTTTTATTTTCTAGTTAGTAAATAGTTCAGTTGCTTTGACACTTCAATTAATAGTGAAGTATGAGATTTTTGTACCTCGTAATGGTATTTAGATCCAAATGGTTTACAGTGAGGTACGAGAATGTTGGGGCCTTTCAAAATACAAGAGTTGAAGAGGATGTGGCACAGGGACAGAGTAGTAAAATGAAGTGGTCTGGGAATGAGAAGGGGGTGGGCTAGAGAGGAGGGCGGGTGGGAGCCCCCGGCACAGGTAGCATGTCGCCTGCAGCCGCCCATCCATCCCCAAAGCCCCTGCCGGCTGGTGAGCCCTGAAATACCTCCCCACCTTCTTTGTCTCTGTCTGTCATCTCTCAGCACCTCAAAGCCCACCATTAGCACCTCCACCCTTTCAGTGAAGCACTGGCCTCTGCAGACTCTTCCTTCAAGCAGGTAGCATTTATGTGGCAACTGTATCTAGTTTTGTAGCATTCTGGAACTTTCTAGAAAGACACATAATGTAGGCTAGGTAAGTACTTTCTCTAGCTTAATGCTCTTCCAAATTTTTATATGATCGCACTGACAGCTCCTCAGGAGAATCCAATCAGAGCCAGGAAGTACAGCAGCCTTGCCCTCAGGAGGCGCAGGCCCAGAGGGCCAGGTGGGGCCAGCCAGTAAAATGCCTGAGCCTTCTGTGCCTGCTGGATGTACAGGAAAACCACTTACCAGGTTAATTCCCACATTTCACATCACTGGGCTGCTCCCTCAGGCACAGTGGGATTGTTGTAGGCCCAGGTGCCTTGTGCTTCTTTCCACCATGGCCTTTCCCTCCCAGAGCCGATCAGCTCTGGGCCAAGGCAGTGCTCAGCACAGGGAAGATGTGCAGGGAAGCGCTGTCCACTGAGGGAGCCCACTAACAGGCTCAATGACTTGCCTCGGGGTTTGTGGCCCAGGACAGGGACTCGGGCCTTCTGCCCACCGAGTAATCTTGAGAGCGTTCTCTAAACTCAGCTACCTGAGCAGGAATGCAAACCAGCTAAGAACAAGGGTCCTGAAGACAAGCTTACCTGGGTTCGTACCCTCGCTCCATCACTGGCCAGCACCACGTGCGTGAGACTTAACTTCTCTGTTTCCTCATCTATAAAATGCAACTTGTAATAGTATCTACCTCATGGGTTCCTTTGAGTTAATCTGATGAGCTGATGCATTTAAATGCTTACAACACTGCCTTGCTCACAGTAAATGCTTAACAAATCTTTGCTACTTTGAATGCACTCCTATACACATTTGTAAATACAAATATAAAGACTACAAAGACACTTTTCTTGGGGTAGCTGAAGGAAACTGAATTTGTTTAGATTTGACAACACCAAGTGTTGGTGAGGATGGAGAGCAACTCGAATGTTGCAAATGGGAGTATAAAATGTGGAGCCACTCTGGACAACAGTTTGTCAGTTTCCTGTGAAGTTCAACACACACTTACCCACTTACCGTATGAGCCAGCGATCTTGCTCCTAATTATTTACTCACAGAAAGGAAAGCATGCATCTACACAAAGACTGCTCGTAGCGGTTTTATTTACAACAGCCAAAAACTGGAAACAGCCCAGGTGTTCATCAGCAAGTGGGTGGACAAACGGAGCTGGGACATCCTCTCAAAGGAATGCCACCAGCCATGAGAAGGGCTGCAGCACGGACACACGCAGCAACACGGATGACTCTCAAAAGCATCATGCAAAGCAAGTGTTGTGTCCCACTTACATGACATTCTAGGGACAGCAGGACAGCAGGGGCAGAAAGCAGGCAAGTGGTTGCCAGGGGCTGGGCAGGGGAGACTGACTGCCAACGGGCATCAGGGAACATGTAAGGGTGACAGAAATGTCCTACATTGTTTTGTGTAGTTGACTTCATGACTGAATGTGTTTGTCAAAAATTCATAGAAAGGTTCTTATATAAAAGGAAAACTATACCTTAATTATCTCTGAGAGAAAGGAACTGGGTAGGAAGAGTGTATAAAGGATACTTTTTTGATCTATACACATCTATACTATTTAAACTTTTGTAATGAACGTATAATTCGTGAAGCTGGAAATAATTTTATTAAAGTTGGAAACAATGATGATGAGATAGATCTACCTTGAAAGGGCGTGGTGACATCCAAATGAAGCGAGATAATGTATATGAAGTATGCACACAGATGACTCACGGATCTTCTAAAGTGACAAGGTATAAAGGCCAAGGGGCCTCCACAGCAGGGACAGCCAGGACTTACCTCAGTGACAAAGAGGGTGCGAGGGTCGATAATATCCAAGAAGTGCCTGAAGCGGCCGTAGAAGGAGGTCTGGAGAGGGGGTGGAGAGGACAGGACATCAGCTGCTGAGACCACCCTCCAGCCACTGGGGGGGGCTCCACCCCACACCTCACCCCAGTTGTGGGGCCCTGTCCCCAGTCCCCAGGACAACCCACACGGCTGGTGAATACCAATGGGGCCTTACTGCCCAGGGACCCGAGGGCTGCTTTCCCGGTCTGAGGACTTCAACTCAGAAAGACCACTAGGACAATCAGCAACTATCCCAGCTTCCCTTCAAGGTGCCTCCCATTTTTCTCCCTGTCTTCTCAGTTCTGAGATCCACTCCAAGCTTTCCCACAGGCCCCCACTCACCACCACTAAGCACACAGGCTATAGCAAGGCCTGGTCCCCTGCCCTGTCCCAGCCTTCCCTCACCACCACAGTCACTCTGCCTTGCTGAGGACCTCTCAAGTGAGGGAAGGTGCCTCTCCAAGGTCCAGCTCCCCACAGGCAGAGCTCAAGCACCACAGCCCTCTGCTTACAGCCCGCAGGCCCCCTTCCCCCATAGCTCTGGGGCTGCTGTGAGGCCCAGGGTGAGGAGCCAACTCCCCAGAAAAGAGTTGCTGGAAAAGAAGAGCTTTGTGCAAAGCAGGCCACGGGCATTAGAGCACAATGAAAGGAAACCGGGCAACCCTGCTGCTGGGCCCTCTGCCCTAGGGACAGAGCCAGCTTGGCAAAGCCAAGCTCAAGGGGAGAAGAGAGGGCGCCAAGCTAGGGGACAAAGGGAAAAGCTGCAAGTGTTGGGGGTTCATGCCTCATGGACTCTACCCCAGATCCTCCCTGGACCCCCACAGCTCCCCAAACACCGGCCTTCGCATAGTGGAGGAAACAGAAGCCTCCACATTCTCCCTCCCCTCGCTCACTAGGAAATCAAACCCAGCAACCAACTTTGGCTCCTTCTGCTTCCCAACGAAGACCGCATGCTGGGATGCTCACCGCTGCATTACCTGTAAAGGTGGACGGTGACTGAGCACTATGCGGCCATTTAAAATCCTGTTTTTGCACATGTATGACATGAAAAAAGTGGTTATGATGGTGTGAAATGCATATAAAGAGGATGATCCCAACCAATAGACAAGGAAATAGTAGAGCCAAAATAGATAGCACATGGATAGTAAAGAGAAAGAATGACATCCAGACCCTGGTCCACTAAAGCGCATCAGCGTTCCTTAGGAAATAGCAAATTCCAGGGCTGGGGCAGAGGAGGTGAGACTGGTGCATTTTGTTGTACCAGAAAGTAATGAAGTGCCACCCCCCCTCAAATGATGAGGACATAGTAAAAGGACCAATGAGGGGCAGATAGACACTGTGTGCCTTCGGATGTGATACCTTGAGAAGTTCACAGTATTCTGGAAGGACTTCAATCATGAAGAAACATCCCATTAAATAACTGGCCGTATTCATCGAATACGTCAATGTCATAAAGACAAAGGAAGACTGAGGAACTTGTCCACATTACAGGAAACTAAAGAGACAACTAAATGCACCATGTGGTTCTGGATTGAATCTGGATGGGAAGGGGAGAGGGAAATGATAATCTCAAGGACATTATTGAGACAATTGACAAAAATGTGGGTCATAGATTAATAAAAGTACTGCATCCACATTAAATGTCCCTAATCTAGTAACTCCTCTGTGGTTATTTCTATAGACTAAATTTTTGTGCCCCCCTCCCCCTGCAATATTCATAGGTCAAATCCTAATGCCTGAGGTGATGGTACTGGAGGGGGTGCCATTGGGAGGCACTTAGACATGAGGGCACAGCCCTCATGAGTGGTGTTAGTGCCCTTACAGGAGAGCCCCCAGAGATGACGGAGGATGTGATTTCTCAGTGAGTATGAATGAGTGGTAGCTCAATAAGAAGGCTGCTGGGATACCTTCTAGATACAGCAGATCCTTGTGAGAAATCCTGGTTTTTTTGTAGCTGATGCCTGTCCTCTCAGCCTGATGAATGGCAGGAAAGGTTCCTACTTTCTCAGTCTGATTAATTTTTACTTTCTCAGTAGTTTAAAATGTATGCCCTTTTTCTCCCCTCCAAAATTCAGCCCCCCTCTTTACCCAATCAGACAGTCAGTGGATGTTTTTTCTTTCCTCTTCTTTTACCTGAAGAATGAGTCAGCCAAGTGATTCCCTCCAGTTCCTTTCACAAGAAAGGTGAGTCAGCTAATTCTCAGCAGAGGCTGGGACCTGCAGTACACACAGCCTTCCCACCTCCAGCACCCCGTGGGCATTGGAAGCAGCCCCTGAGGGCAACTGTCTGGGAAGGAACCTACAGGAACCTACAGCCTTCCTGTACCAACCTCTAAATCACTGCGCTTAGGAATAGCATACTCACTGAACCTGTGGCCCAAAGGCAGAAAGGTGACAATAAACAAACAAACATTGACTTTAGAGCCAGAATGACTAGGAGGTAAATTAACCTGTTTGTGTGCTGCACTCTCCTCACTGATAATACAAGGGATAACCGTACCTGTCTTACCTGTCTCAAAGGGTCGTTGTGAAAATTACGTAAGTCAATACACAAAAAACGTTGGAACAATGCTTGGTTATCATCATCATCATCATCTTATGGGGAGAAAGATGATCACAGACCAAAAGCCATCGAGGCAAGCTATGTGTCTCCACCCTCGGATGCTGCTTAGTGCCCTGCTTCCCTGCCCTCCTGTGCAGGGAGATACTTGAAAAGATGAAAGGAGAAAGGGTTTGGGACAACTCCAGGGAATAAGGAAAGACCTTGGCACCCATTCTTGCAGAAAGTGATGAGATTGGCTGGGGACTGAGAGGGTGTCCCCGATGTGGGCTCTGGGAATGGACCCTGGACTATGCATCACTCAGGGTTCAAGGGGCTGAAAGCAGCCAATGTGGTGAAAAGAGGGTTTGAGGGGTGGATGGGGGTTCCATCCGAGGAAGAAGAGCTCAGCAGGGGTGGGTCTTGCAGGCTTTTGGGGCCCCTTGAAAAGTGAGGTCTTTATTTCAGAAGCAGAGGAAGCCATTGGAGGATGTTTAAGTTTGGGGGAAGAGGGGGAGTCACTTGATGAGAATTGCAATGGGATTCTGCCATGAAGAGAGAGGGTTGAATGTGGAAGCAGCAAGACCTGTTAGGAGGCTTCCACGGTGGTTCAGGAGATAGACGATGGGGGCCTGGTCTAGGATTCTGGCAGGGGAGACCGGTGGATTTGATAGCTGTTTAAGAGATGAGAACACTGGACCTCTGGTTGTGGTTAGAAAGTGAGGGGGAGGAAGGGAAATATACATGGGACCCCAGGGTTCTTAGGAGTCCATTGAGTGGCAGGTTGAGCTGCTTGCACAGCTAGGAACACTTGGTACAGACAGGTTTGTGGGGTAAAGAGGACTTCCTTAACAGGGATGAGTCATATGCGCTGTGCTTTATGCAGGTCACTATGCTGCAGGAGGGTTGCTTCTAAAGCAAACACTGTTACTGCCTTCCAGAATGGTGCCAGAAAGAGATACTGGCAACGGCTGCCTGAACAGAGTATTCTCAAATGTTTATTCACGGCTCCAGCGGTGATCACAGCAAAGGGCTCAGTCCACTTGGAAGTTCTTGATGTCTGTTGTGTGACTGAATGTGCCAGGACAGGTACCAGAGAAAATACATCCCACAGATCTTTATTCAACACATGACTATGGGTCTAGCCCCAGGTCAGGGTTAAATGGAGACAATGGAAGGGTAAAGATGAGCCTTTCACTCAAAAGGTGCACACAGCAGTTAAGGAAACCAAGTGAGCAAATAGAGACGTGTCAGAGGAACATAGGGCAGGCTGACTTACAACCGTCCCACTTGGAGTGGCCAAAGAGGTGGGCAGGAGGGAGTCAGTACCCGGGTCCCACTACTGGGTAATGTCGCAGAGGAAGAAGGGAAGAGGTGGGCCTAAGCCTTGACCACTGCCTAGGGCCAGGAAAGGGGGACAGCCGAAAAAGGGGTCATTCAAGCGCAGGCAGCGGCACTCCTGAGAGTCTCACCCTTGGTGGCACCTTACACTGGCAGGAAGACACCAGTATTACCTTGGACACCTACATGCTGAGATGGTCTATTTTTTAAAGGAATTAAAGTTCTATTTTAAAACAGTAGGGACACTTTCTCCAAAGGCTCCGGAAACACAGCTCCGTAATTATCAGCGAGGCTCGGTGCACCACCTTGCTGGAACCAGTTTCTGTGCCACCACCACCAAAAATAAAAACCCTACCGCACCAACCTCTGTACATTTCCTTTCTTCCAGCAAACTTCTGTCCACCTCTGCAGCCCCCCACCCCAGTTTCACTTCAGCCAAGTCTCTCTGCCCTTTTTCTAAAGAAGTCCATTTCCTCGGTGTTCGAAGCAACCGGGGCCGAGCAAATTCGGCTGCCCCAGCCGTGGGAACGGCCCCTCCCAACCTCTAGCCCGGCTGCAGGTTCCATCCCCGTCTCTGTGACCGAGAACGAGTTAGTGACGCCCTGCCGGGGGTCCCGGAAGAAAAGGACCACTGTCACGGTGCCCCGAAGAGCCTGAGCAGGTCGCACAGAGCCAAGCGCTTGACAGAGGCTGGGATCGGGTGCAGAGACTCTGCCGAGGTCACAAGGAAGGAGGCTGGTGCATGCTCCTGGGGACACAGACCCTCCCAGCAGCCGCCTGCCCCAGCAGATGACACAGCGTTTCTCCCGCACCCACCCGGCTCTCCCCGCAAGTCCTCGCTTCATCCCAAGCAGGGAAGCAGCCGGCTAACTCGCTGCGTCAGCGAATCACCCGCCAGAAGGGGCCGGAGTCAACAGGCCACAAACACCCCTAGACTCGTGGCCCTGACCCGTCGTGCACGGTGGACCCAGTTAGGGTGGATGGCTGGGAGCGTGACAGCGGGGCACAGATGCTGCCCGGAGGCTCCTCCAGAAACTCGGACAGACTGTCAGTCCGCAGCCGGGGGAAAAGTCAGAAGGCATCTCGGCCACAGCAACTCCTCATCCAGGCCATACTCGAACTTTCTGCCCAGAGTGGGCAGCTGCACAGCCCAAAGCGCCCCTGCAGAAACCACTGGGACCAGCGGCCGCATCGCGGGCCGCGGCGGCAGCGACCAATCACAGAGCACCTCCGGAGGGAAAGGCTGGAGGGCGCGGGCAGCTGCAGAGCGACGGCGCCGACGGCCAATAGGGAGCCAAAGTGGGAGTCCTCGCCCACCCCGCTGACCAATGGAAAAGGAGCAGCTGTGGCCAAGGTCCCCGATTCTGCAGCTGCAGGCTTCTGGGTGGCCGCAGGTTGGAGACCCTAGGGCTACAGGGGATTTTTGAAGAGGAGTTTGCTCGCCCTCCATGTGCCACCCGCTGACCCTCAGACCACAACCCGGTCCTCACCTGCTGGAAGCGGGGTTTGCCCAACTGGAAAGGAGGTGCATCGCTCGAGGCGCTAGCAGCACTTGCCGCTGCCGCCGATGCTGTAGTCGCTGTATCCGCCATGGCCACTGACGCCCGCAATCTCCGGCCCTTTTAAAATGTCCCTCCTCGGCCCCCGCCACAGCTGCCTCTTCCGATTGGCCATAAGCAACCGCAGCGAACAAGAGGCGCAAGGCGTTGTGGGGAGTGTAGTTTTCCTTGTCACCACGCTCCACAGCCCTAGACTGCGGAGAGTTGCACCGACGCAGACCTGGATTCGGTTCCGGGCTGCCAGTTTTGCAGTCCGGGAAGGCTGTGTACGTACGACTCTTAAGATCCGGACTAAGAGAGTCACAGAGCGACTCCCTCGCTGGTTATCAGTCCCTAGAAGTTTGAGTTGCTGCGGTGAGCTTCGCTCCTAGAGCTGCAGCCTAGAAGAGCCCAAGCCGGTCTAACCCAGGATCCAATAGGCAAGGACTCCAGGCGGAGGAGGGTTAATCTCCTTCCTCAAAGGAAGGCTTTCTGCAGGAAGTTGCACTGCGGAATATTCATGCAGTTCCTTCTTGCTCACCCTGCCTCTCCTTGTGCTCTATAGCCATCCTGACAGGTCCTGAAATACGCTGTGCGCTCCCTGCCCCTGACCCGCAAACATTCTGTACCCAGAAAACTAACTTTTTATCTTCACCCGGCGCTGGCTCTCTTTATGGCCTCAGCCTAAACATTTTGTTTCCCAATCCATCGCCCTACTTCCACAAAACCTCACTACACTCCTATAGCACCCAGCAGTTTTGCAGCCCTTGCATTTATAATTAGTTATGGTTTTGAGTATCTGTCTTTTCTACCATAAGGTCCACAGGGCAGGAGTTGTAACTTCTTGATTCACTGCT
Source organism: Macrotus californicus (assembly GCA_007922815.1). Lineage (NCBI taxonomy): Eukaryota > Metazoa > Chordata > Mammalia > Chiroptera > Phyllostomidae > Macrotus > Macrotus californicus. The sequence continues at coordinate 43,687 of VMDR010002940.1, read as the reverse complement.
AAGCCCGCAGTGGGGGCGAGGGGGGGCGGGAATTGGAGGAGGGGGTTGCTGTTTAGAAGCCTTAGCAGCCTCCACTTTCTTTTGCCAAGGAAGATCCCTCCTGGGGCTAATTCCTAGGCAGAAGGAGAACTGGGAGTGGGGTTCAGTGGTGTTTATCAAGCACTACACAGGCTGTAGGTCAGGGGGAGTACTGCAGGATGTAGAGCAACGCACCAGCAGGGATAATGAACACACTGGGGGAAGAAGAGGGGGAGCTACCTGTTTCATACAAGAGGACAGTAGAAATATTTGGTTTTGACCCTAAGGAACGCCACTTTGGGTCTCCTTAGTCTTGTGGTGAGGTGCATGGTTGGCTCTTGCTTGCCCAGGCATTTTCTGAACAATGCATGATCTGTAGCAGTCAGTTCCTTCTCATCTGCCAAAGGTTGAACCACAAGAAAACAGACTTTCTCTAAAGCTGGAGAGAGATTCTAGCTAGCCATGAACCATGTGTATGTATCTTGGGTTTGTATCTTACCTTTCCCTATTAGACTAAGTACCTTCAAAGTAGGAATCAACTCTTCTCTATACTCCCCACAGTACTCAATATATGTGGTGTCCTGGGAGTGAGACAGACTGAGCCCTGGCCACCACTACGCTGCTGCCCTGATGTAGGAAAGGGACAGGGTTATCCAACCCATCACCTGCCTTCTCCCCCAGGAAGCCTCCGGCACATGCTCATCAAACCAGGAACACAGTAGAGCCCCCTGCAGTCCATGAACTTTTTATTCTTCATAAAGTGCTCGAAACATGAAGAACAAGCTCTCTATAAACAGGAGTTACAACTAGGAAGACAAACAGCAAAGCAGAACTGTGCCTGCTCCCTGCCCACCCCACCTGCAGCTCTCTTCCAGCTCGTGGCCAGGAGCAGAAACACCCAGCAAGAACCGTGGGCTTCAACTCCAAACTCTTCCAAAGACATCCCTGACCTGGGTGTTCTGGAAGCCCATAATCAAGGATGAGTGGAAGGTCAATGTCAGGGCTGGGACTGAATAGAGCACAGAGAGACACCTAATAGAGGAGTGACCCCATTCCCCCAGAAGAGATACCCATCCAACACCCAATGATGCCCAAAACACATGACCGAAGTCCTAGGTACCTGTGGACACTTTCCTTAGCTTTGATGAGTATTCCTTAAGGTAGATAACATTGCGGGGGTTTTCCCTTGTATGTGGGGCTCCTGTGCTTCCTCCTGGCAGAAGACATCCCTCACAGAGCTGATCTCCTTCCCAGGCTTTCTGAGTGATCCCAGAGAGTGACCCCACAAGCTCGTGAAAAAGAGACAACCCCAGGGAAGGTCTCACCTCACCCCATAACTTTGCTAGGGCAGGGTGCCCCAAGCCACCAAAAGTCCTTGGCAGATGCCATGGGGCAACCTGCTGTTTTTCTGCAAGCAAACCAGGGCTGGGCCAAAGGACAGATACTTCATTTCAAAGTGCACTGCAGGCAAGCCAATCAAGGCCATGGGGCAGAAGGGACAGGCTCGGACAGCAGATGGATGTAAGGACAAAAGGCTTTTTCCTAAGTATAGGCAGAGTGGAACCACTTCCAGAATGTAGTTTTTTTCCCCCTCAAGCCTTCCCCTCAATTGGTGTTGAGGGAGTAAGAGAAGACAGCAGGTAGGTTAAGGGAGCAGCAGCTTGACCTGACCCTTAACTGAAATTAACTCTAGGGAAGGTCAGAGCACACAACAGGGCTGCCCCGTCCTCCATCTTCGTTCCTACGGTCCTGCCAGATGGAGCCCTATGTGCTCAACAGGGAAGGGGAGGGGCGCCAAACAGGGGGCTGGGTCTACAGTCAGAGGCTCATGACCCCACCCACAAAAGGCACATTTTAATCAGTTTCCCAAAGTTCAAACCCTGTAGCAGCAGAGTTTTGACATCTGAACAGGCAACAAGAACCAGGATGGAGGCTTGATCCTCAAACATAAACCCAAAGCCCCAAGGCCTGGGGGGCTCACAGCTTAGAGGTGGGTGAGGAGGTAGTCTCCCCACACCTGCCTCAGCTCTCCACACATTCACACATGACACTCATAGAAAGGTCAGAAGAGGAGCACGTGGAGTGGCCTGGAGAACACATGTCATCTCCCTCCATCCACACCGCATTTGCTCCACAAATAGCTGGAGACAGACAGACTCAGGACATCAGGGACACGACACCAGACAAGACAGTCTCCTTGCTCTCCGGGATGTGAGGCTGAGGAGTAGGTGCCTGGTTGCCCATAACTCACAGACAGATGGGCAGCTTGGTCCCGGCCACAGCCCTATGATACCAGGAGCCCTCCAGGGGCTGGAGGGAGATTTAGAGGACAGGGGTTTAGCTGGGGAAGAAATGGCCGACCATCCCTGTAGGGTAACAAAGTATGTCCCAGATACTTCATCAAATTGCAGCTCACCCCTGCTCTTTCTTGAGGACTAAATTCTTTCCAATTTCTGGAGCTCCCTAAAGTTAAAGGGTATGAAAATAGGTGGGTAGGACCCACCTCCAATGGGAGTCCAAAGGCCCTCCTTCCAGCAGCCCCAGCTGAGGCAGGAGGGATGGGGAGCAAGGGGTGACAACAGAGGACAGACTGCACCCTGCCCCAGGTGAGCATGAGTTCAGCAGGAGTAGGGAAGTGTGTGCCCTGTTTGAGCAGTGGGTCCATGCCAACTCTCCCGGGGGAGTGGGGGTGAAGAGGGCTACTTGGGGGTGCCGGGGGGGATCTGCAGCAGTGTGGGCGAGGTCTCCATGATCCGCACCAGCAGCCGGTCAATGTAGCTCTCCAGCTCCTGCACATGCTCATCCCGCTGGCTCAGTTCCCGCTCCCGCTGCAGGAGCAGGCCGATGAGTTCGTCGTGAGTCAGATGGTAGTACTTGGCCGACTGGTCCAGCACACCAGAATCCTGAGGTCAGATGGAATGAAGTGAGCAGGACACCCTCAGGCCTACCTGCCCGCCTGCCCTCCAACACCCCAGTCTTCTGGAACTGCCTCTGTCTCCAATGCCAAAGACAGGCTAATGGCTTCCAGGGCCTTGGTGAGAGACCAGGTCTGCTTCTTGCCCCACCCTGCCCAGCACCCTGTTTCTGACCTCGAGACACCTGACCTCTGTCCACAGCACCACATGTCTGGTCTGATCCCCTGTGGCATCCTGCTAGGCCTCACCTTCAGCCTCTTGTTGTCCACAGTCTGGCTAATCTGGGAGGCCAGAGCCACGGGCTGAACGCTGCCAGACGTCACTGTCTTGAGCTTCTCCAGCCCACTGCTCAGGGCTGTGCTCAGACTGGAGCGGGGCTGCTTCCTGTCGGGGCTGCCTTCCACAGGGGTGGCACTGAGGGGCCTCACAGGGTGGGGACTGTGGAGACAGACAGGAGATACGTTGTGGGGAGGGGTAAGCAGCACAGGAAAAGGTGGGGCCACAGGTCTGCTGGACAGAGAAGGTGGCTGGCCCTACGTAGCCAAGCCTCAGGGCAGCTGTGCCCAGCATTCCTCAGCACCCCACCACCGGCCCCTCCCCATGTCACTCCCTCAGATGACCTCGCCCCTTCACAGGGACAGCAGAGGCCTCCCACAGACTCCTCTGCACCTATACCCTGTCTTTGTCTGGGCTGCCCCCTCCGCCTATCTTCCCTCCCTCCCTTTCTGTACTGTCACCTTTCTCTGGATGAGGTGGGTGACCAACCCTCCCAGTTTCCCAATTTCCCCAGAACTGTGGGGATTCCCAGGACATGGGACTTTCAGTGCTAAACCCAGGAAAGAGCTGGGCAACCTGGGGCACTTGGTTGCCCACCTCTCTCCACTGATTGCTTCCCCTCAACATTTACACTGACCCGAAAAAACGTTCCTTTAACCTTGTGTTTGCCTGGCTACCACCCTCAGTCATCCCCATGGCTTCCTCCTTCCCGTGCAGCCTCTCCAGAGCGTGGGGTCTCATTCTGTCTCTGTAAGTTCTCACCTTCACTGACTCCTCCACCCACAGAACAGGATGCCAGCCCTCATCAGCCCATCACAAGGGCTCCCGCCGAGGCCACTCCTGGCCTTCCTGACCTCTCTGTGGAGCTGACTCTTGGACCACTCCTTCCTTTGGGCTGCTCTCCCCTCTGGTTTTTCCCCAAGCCTTTCTCTGGTTTCCCAGCTTTTAATAGCCTCTTCTCAGTCTTAACTGTGAGTCAGCCTGGGGTTCTCTCCTCTCCACCTCACAGCAATCTCTAGCCCAGACCTCTGCCCTGAGCTCCAGACCCACACAGACAGTTCAGGCTGGCTGATACTCATGCTTGTGGTCCACCCCAGCACGTCGCCCTCCACGCCTGCTCTTTCCTGTACTCCCCAGTGGTGAGTGGCACCATTAGCCTCCCAGGGCTCTAGTCAAAAACCTGGGAACCCCTCTGAATGCCCCACTCTGGCCTTAGCCTGAACAAACATCAGGCCAGAGCTCACTGAACCTTCCTTATGGCTGCAGAGGCTAAGTCGGCTCCTCCCTGGAGCCCTGGGTCCACCTTGGATCCTCGCTGTGCTGTGGGATCACGATCTCAGCCCCCCTCCCAGGGCCAGAAGACACAGCCTCTCACACAGACCGCGCTGGCCCTGAGCTTTCCTCCTGGCCCTCCGCCCCACGCGCTGCGGCAGGGAGACAGGCTCTCTCCCCTTTGGAGCAGGAAAGAAGCTGTTCCTGTCTGGAATGCTGCCCCTTCTCCCTTGGGCCTGCTAAGTCCTACTCAAGTTTCAAAGCCATGCAAGGCTACTTCCTTCAGGAAACCTTCCTGACGCTCCCAGGCTGACTAAGGTGAGACTCCTCTGGGATCCGCTGGCACCCTGTACCTGACAGTTACCCAAATTGCAAGCATCAGGCCCTTAAATCAATTAACCTACCCCTAGGAGGCCTCTTAAAAATTACACCTTCAGAGAGGATTCAGACCATTAGGGAGTAGGAAGCAAAATGGCTTAGGTCAAGGCCCTGAATCCACTGAAGAAGGGCTCACCCACATCCAGGGAAGTCTATCTGTTCCTCAGGAGAGGGCCATGGACTCAGGCTCACAACTGGGGAAGAGGGGTGGAGAGCCCAGGCAGGGGCAGGCAGTAGTTTCCCTACAGACATACCTCAGTCTGTCCTTCCCCGCTAGGAATCTGCATGAGGGAAGGGGGTGTAATGGCAGCTCTAATGCTACCTGCAGGCTGCTCTGGGCTGGGGGGCGGGGGTGGGGGGGGATGGAGGGGAGCACCAGTGAGGCATACAGACACCTGAACGACAGTCAGAAGTCCTGGGGTCCCGGTCTGATGGTCCCCTGCTTCTGAGTGACCCTGGACTGTGGAGCTCTCATGGACTCCATAACCCCATCTGAGAAATAGGGGCAGCTTTATATGCCCCATCCACTTCATGATATAAGGAACATGCCAAGTAGACATGAAGCCAACTCTGAAGAGAGTAACACTTCTTACCAGTGGTGAGTGTAACTAGAAGTGCTGCTGGACTACAGCAGGGCCAGCTGAGGACACTGGGAAGCTGCGACCACCTCCTCTCCCACACCCCTGGGGGTGGCCTCACCACCCACCGCTGCAACAGCAGATAGGGCAGCCCAGACCGCCCCCCAGCCCTTCTCATCCACCTGCCCTGGCTCCCAGGCCTTCCCTTCATGGCTCACTGCCATCTTCCCCACTGGACTGGAACCCCTTGGGAATACAGGGGGGCAGCAACTTTCATCCTGCCAAATGTCTGACACACAGTGGATGCTCAGTGAGCGTGGAGGGCTGGGCGCAGGAGCCAGGGGCTGGGGGCTGGGGCTGACAGAGCCAGTGCTGGAGCCTCTCCTGCCCACCCCCCACACCCCTGCCTGCTCTGCTCATCAGAGGCAGCAGTCAGTCACCTCTGCTCCCCTCACTTCTTCAATCGGCCTCTTAGAGGGCTGCACCCCTCTGGACTTTGTTGCCCCTGCTAAATCACACCCTATCACCCCCAGTGACTTGGTCACCCCCATCAGCCACTCGGTGAGGTCACAGCCTCAAAATTCTTCCAAAACAGATTAATGCCACAGTGACCATGGCTACATGAGCAACCGGTGTCAACTCATCACCATCCCGAGGGCATGGGGCCCACCCCGAAGGCACAAACACAAACCCGGGAAGCCTGGGAGGCTAGAGACCCTTCCTTCTGAGGGCCACACATGTGGGAAGCATTCTTTGTTCCTTCCTTCAGTGGTGTCCCCGCTTTCCTCTCTGACCTCAGTACCAGTCCTTCCTGTCCTTTGGCTCTCTGCCTGCGCAGCCTCTCACCCTGGGGCCTGTGGCAAAGGAATCGCTGAGGACGAGAGGGGTGGGGGACATCTGACAAGCTTCACTGCCCCCAGGCCCTAGCGGCTGGGTGGCCTCACTCTTGTCCCCCTTTCCCTGCTGACCTGCATTACCTCTCCCCACCCCATTCCTCACCCCCTCCATGTTTCATCAGCGTTGTCACCCCTAAAGTCCTGGTTTGTGGGGATACCCGCTGGTCCCATAAAGGAGATTTCAGAGCTGGTACCACAGAAAGCTCATGTCTTCAAAGCACCTGCCTGGGTGGACAAGCCCCTCAGCCATCCCTGGTAGGGCTGACTCTGGACAGTGAACACCTCAGCCCTGGAGCTGCACTGCCCCCTTCAACCCCCTCCTCCTGGAGAGTGTTCTCCGGGTGGCCACTCACCTGGCACTGGGCTGTGGCTCCTCAGCTGGTCGTGTCTCCAAGGGCAGAAGCACAAGCGGGGAGGCTGGGGTGGCTGCAGCGTGGTCCTCCCCAAGTGGGGTGGGGGAGCCCCCAAGGGGGGAGGCTGGCTCCCCAGGGGGCGGGGAGGAAGAGGTCAGGGGCCAGGCTCCAGGCAAAGGAGAGCATGGAGAACTGAGCCCCCCGTGGCAGTGGCCGGCCCGGGGTGGGAGAAGAGGCGGTGGGAAGGCAGGCTCTGGGGGCGTGGGCAGCTCTTCTGGTCCAGAGTGAATGGAAGATCCCCTGGACTCTGGAGAGGATGTGGATGGGAGGCTGGGGGGATCTCGGCTCCCCTGAGACAAAAAGGGGTTCAAGGCGGCCTCCTCCAAGGCCCACAGGTCAGGCTGTTGGCAGCTGCCTGGCAGGGGCCCAAGACCCTCTCCTGCTGGTTCCTGGCTCTGGGCCTCAGAAGCCTCAGGGCCTTCTCCTCTCTCCAGAGCCCCCCAGATGTGCTGGCTCTGAAGAGCCATGCTCTCTGAGTAAGAGGCTGTGGGGGCAAGGCCCTCAGGGCAGCTGGTGGGCGGAGGTAAGCAGGGCCCAGGCATGGGGGGGCTGGCACCCTCCACTGGCTCTTCCAGGCTGGGCTCACCCAGCAGGGTTCCGGAGGAGCAGCTGTCAGACTCTGAGCCCGGCTTCTTGCCATCCTCACTGGCCTCCCGGGGACCAGCAACCAGTGCATTTGGGAAGGTGTCTTCTTCTCCTGTCTCTGCCTCCCTGCCACTCAGCCCCGCTGTGGCCTCTTCCTCCTCCTCGTCCTGGTCATCTGAGGGTGTGAGGAGGTGGGGTGGCTTGGGAGGGGGCGTGCTGGGCTGCAGCACCTCGTCCAGCAGCCACTCCGACCTGGGCTCTGGCTCCAGCTCCAGTCGGGGAAGCTCCCGGTGCCCCGTGGGGCTCACAGATTCTGGCGACTCTGACTTCACCTGAGGAGGGGGCAGTTCATCAGACTCCCCCTGTGTGGTTGGTGAGGACATCTCAGCTGCAGGAGAAAGGGTGACCACGTCCCAAGGCCAGGAACTGTCCACTGGATCAAGCTCCTGCGAAAGCTGGCTCTCACCTCTGGAGGCTTCCTCATCCCGGCCCTCTGGGGCATCGTCTGGGCCAGGCAGCCTCTCCCACACACCAATCACTTCCGGGGAGCTAAACACAGGGGTTGCACTGCCTGCTGGACTCTGCCCTGCTTCCCCTCCTGGGGCCGTCGGTTCCCTGTCTGCTCCGGAGTCTGAAGCTCGTGGGTGCAGCAAGGCTGACGTGGAGGAGGGTGGGCCAGCCCCTACAGACCCAAGAGGCCCCGGGTCAGCAGCACCCAAGCTCTCGTGGTCCAGTCCCAAGTCCAGAGGAACCCTGGTCTCCAGCCACACGCTGCTCCCACCTCTTCCTCTTCCTCCTCCCCCAGGGTCCTCCCGGGGCTCAGCTGCCTCCACTGCCATGGCCCCGGGGTCTGGCTCTTGCAGCCCAGTCGCCTCCAGCCCCTCTCCTGCAGGGGCCAGGATCTCACTCCTGGCCTCTGGACGCAGCCTGCTGGCAGCAAAGACGTTGAAGGTGTCTTCCCACTCAGGCAGGGCTTTTCCAGGGAAGGCCAAGGGGGTGGGGCTGGCCCTCGAGGCACTGGGGAGAGAGGGAGCAGGTGAAGGAGAATTTAGTGCTATGTCGGCTATAAGTTCCTCGAAGAAAGGGTTGCTCTGCAAGGAGGTGAGGAACGGGTTGGTGAGACCCGAAAATCCAGACGGGGTGGCTTCAGGGGCTGCGGTGGTGGTGGCAGCAGCGGTGGCGATGGCAGCAGCGGTGGCAGCAGCAGGGGAGGCGGCTGCAAAAAGGTTAGTGCTTAGCATGGGAGCAGCGGTGGGAGCAGGAGTGGGGGGGGCCGGAGCACAGGGGGAACAGGGGAGGTGGTGAGGAAGAGCAGCTGGGCCAGGTTCTACCTGAGGAGACACGTCCAGGCTGTGGAGGGAGACAAAACCATGAGCCTCCTGGTTAATGCCAAGACTGGAAACGCCCCTGCTGAACACCATGCCCCCTGCCCCCCACTTGCCTCTGGAGGAGGCGCCACGCGCCACACAGCTGGGCTCAGGCACATGTGTAGGCCAGGGCACAGAGGGAAGGCCCACCATGTGGCATATATTAGGCCCCACCCAAGGAGGAAGATGCTGCATACAGTTCAATCTTCACACCAACCCCGGGAAGCAGTAATCCCGTATTATAGGTAAGATCCCAACCTGAAAATACTACTCAATACCTAAATTATGCCTGATGAAACAATCAGAAAGTGCCTTATATCTCCTCAAGGACTGAGAGAGGAAAGAAAATACCAGCTGGCTTGAAGGGGATACACACTAGAGAAAAGCCAGCCTAGTTCTCTGGCTGGACAGTCAGCACCAATGGAGACCTGACTGGCTTCTCCTGACCCCTCACAGAAATAGGAGGTGATGACAGGCTGCGTCAGTCATGACAAGGTATCAGTACATAACTGTCCAAGGAGGACAGCAAGACACTGCCGAGGACATCTACCATCAGGTGTCCACAGGGACCAGCACCAGGCAGATGGTGCCCCTCACCAATGGCACCCACAGGCCAGCCTTGAAAGCAGCCCTGCTGGGGACAAAGGCCGGAAAATGGACCAGAGGCAGCAGTAGCAACTCTGGAATTCAGCAGGCGGCCCCCAAGGCCCCCCAAACAGATCCCTGGCTCCCCTGGGAAATCCATTCCATGGAAGTGAACCTACACTCCAAAAGCACCAGAGAACATTTCCTGGCCCGCAGCTGTCCCCTTCCGGGTCCTCTCTGGGGGAACACAACCCCTACCTTTGCACCTTATCTACAGCGTGCAGCTGACTTCAGGGGTGTGGGCAGGGGCAGGCTCGGACATTAGAGCTCTGGACTTCTGCAGGGTACTGCCAGCACGCAGGCACAAGGTCAGAAGGCCAGGCAGGGCCCAGTGCTGCCCTGACCTGCAGCGACCTGCCTATGGCCTGCGGCTGCCTTGCAACTAACCGCACATGTCAGACCCAGATTTCCATGGCCTCGCCTACTGTCTGAGCCCCGTCCCCCAGCCCCGCTCTAAGCCCTGAGACCCCTGCCCAAGTGGGAACACTGTGGGGAACTCTGAGGCATCCATCCTGTCCACGCAAGCTGCTGCTTCTCATGGGGAAATCTTGGGGGTGGCCCATGAAGTGGCAGAAGTCAGGCTTCACCACTCAGCCCACAAAGGCTGCAGGTTGGGACAGAAGGGCATTTGGAGAAAGAGGCCAAGAAGTCCAGAGCTTACCAGGATTCTTCCAAGAACCAGGGCCCCGGACAGAGTGGGCCCTGCAGAGCCGGGCAGAGACAAGGCCAGCATGCCCACAAACACCAGGGACAGGAGATGGGAGGAGTCGGTTCAAGCAGCAGCAAAGGTGGGCTTCCCAGGAGTCTGCAAGTCTGGGAGCCCAGCCTCAGAAGTGGGACACGTCCTGGTCCCCATCCCCTGGGTTTCTCTTAAGAATCTAGCTTCCAGAGACTCTCCTGACCCTATGTTTGCCCTGCAATAACCTAGAGATGGAGGAAGAGGAGGTAAAAAGGTCCCACCAACTCCCACCCTACCTGGGCTTTCCAGCACCACTCGACCTCTATGGTCACGACATGGTGATGACACCAGAAAAAGGAGAATTCTGGGCCCAGAGTCCCAACACCTTTGAACATTCCTTCCCTTCACTTCAGGCAGACCCCAGGGCCGAGGCACATATGGCTACCTTGGGGACTAAGGAGAGCAATGTACCACCACTACACGGGTCAGGACCCTGCCCTGAGGTGCCCCCCCAGCCATTGCAGCTCCCACACCAGATACAGCCAACCCTTCCAGCAGGCCTCAGCCCCCAGGCACAGGGGTGGGGGTACTCTGAGCCACCACTTTCCCCAGTCTCCTTTGTGAGGAGTGGGCTTGGGGGAAGAGAGCATCATCACCATTAACCAGCACAGAGCACAGCCCTGGCCCGGCCCCACTCACCCTTGCGGTTTTGCAGCAGCCGGGTTGGCAGTCAGAACCACAGGGAAGCAGAGCAGCAGGGAAGTAGGCTGGGGCCCCAGGCTAGGCTGGCCAGCCTCACTGGCTCCCCAGAGGTGCACACAAACCCGTTGGTATGGAATCAGGTGAACAGCTCTCCCTGGGGTGAGGAGCTCCAGGCGCTGGGCCCAGCAGGCTCCCCAGAGCTGGATGAGCTCGCTCTAAGAGCATCCTGTCCAGCCCTCCTACCCAGCAACAGACCGCTCCCCCATGCCTCCCTCACCTTTGCTCCATGATATGCACATTCTGAAGGTTCTCACTTTAAAACATCCCCTCGCTACCACTCCACCTGGCACAGAGCAGAGACACATTCCCATGTGTCCTTAGCTTTGCAGGCTACACTCTGAAGATAGACATAAACACCTGCGTCCCAGAACCACCTCTCCAGCCTAGCATCCTGTCACCTCCCCCACCACAAGTAGTGGGGGCTTCAACATAGGGCGATTCATCTTCTCTTTTATGACCAAAAGCTGGGGGAAGAAAGCAGGAATCCAAATGGCTCTCCCCCTTCAAGGTATGGAAATAAAACTGCAGGGCCTGCAGGAACCTGCAGATAGTTGTTTGAACCCACCCTTCAATGCAGGAGTCACCTGTTCGCTGCAATAGCCCTGTCTCCTTGAACCCTGCTATCACCGGGCAACTCACCCTATCACGGGGCCACTCAGTAGCTGGAGGCCAGAACCCACTGGTGGACAGCTTTCCTTAGGCTGAGATGAGCTCTGTGCCCTTGCTATTTCCACGTATCAATCCCAGAGATGGCATGTGGATTCGCAAAGGCTCTCCACCGGGCAGTCTCCAAAAGGTCAAAGTCAGCCAACGTGCCCTTCAACCACCTCCCTCAAAGCATGATTGGCTGCCATCTCTCTGAGATGTGCCCGGATGGCCAGGAAATGAGTCCAGGAGACTGGATGCATCCTCTCCCATTGTCTGGGCACCATGAGGTAACATAGTGGGGCCTTGTGAGCTCAAGAGAAACCATACAATTTACCTCCCAAACCAGAACATTTTGTGTATGGTAAAGGGACACTATTAACTATGCCAGAAACACAGGTAGAAACAGGACGTATGGCCACACTAAGTCCCTGGGTACACTGTTCTTGTTCATTTACTCCGCTAAGAATGCCAGCTCTTTGGGTGGCCGCTGCATGTGCTGGGCTCGTGGGGACTCTGTTCACCACTCTAGTGTGGGGCTGGGGCGGAGGCAGAGGCCATGAAAGGCCACAGTACACTGCCTCTGCGTGACACCACACTCCCCCCAGTTAAAGTAGCATTTGCATTCACCCCTTGTTCCTTGCCCTCCACTCCTTGTACACAAAGTTCTATGGCCAGTGTGATGGCGGGAGGGGAGGGAGCAGAATGGCCTGCCCTGGGGGAGCTGACACTCTAGAATTAGAAAGGGAGGGACAAACACAAGACAATGCACTTTGGCACTGGCAGGGCTAACACCCATGGTCCTGTCAGTCCTAAACCCACACTAAGTCGCTGGCCCTGCAGCTCAAAATGAATGGCTCACAGCAGGACTGGTGAGTAGGGATGTGTCCACTGGCCCAGGTTGGGCTTGGTGTCCACTACCAACACACCACCTCCATACACACACAACACACACACACCCTGGGAGCGGCCTAGCGTGGCAGCCACAGGACTCGAGACCCGGCAGATGAGGGTCAGGTCCTGGCGGTCAGGAGGAGCAGGACAACCTTTTCAGCCCTCATACCCTTGTTCCCTCTCTTCCAGCCACCGCCTTCTCCACCAACAGCATCTTTTCTCTGGATACTGTGGGGCCCACACGTACTGCTTCTGGCCTCTCCGTGGGGCATCAGTGCCACCTGGGAGCACTAGAGGGCGCCGCTGCCCTTCCCTGTGAGGAACACCCAGCAATCTGCAATTGCAGCCCCAGGGCGGAGGCATCCCAAACCACTGGGCTTATGGACAGGCTCCTCATGTCCTCAGCTGGGGATCCTGCAACTACATTCAGTCAGTCCAGTTCTGGGTGTCTAACCTACAGCTTCCTGCAGTGAGTCAGCGCACCTCTCATTCTCTGCAAATGCCCCAGGCAAGCCTTCTGGTTAAGCACCAAGTCATTTTTTCTAGGCCAGGCTTCCTATCTCCTCAAGGCACACAGGCCCAGGGTGATGCTGATGGAGCTCAATGTTCAGGTGTCACGCCTCTCCAGGCCAGGCACTTTACCCAAAGAAAAGCCCCTCCTGCCCTGCCTGGATGCAAGGCCACAGAGCCTGTCCCCACAGATGGGCCCTAAGGAGGACAGAGATGCCCACGTGCCCTCCAACCAGAGGAAGGCCCGCTCAGAATTCAAATATGAGAACAAACACCTCAGCTTCCTTATACCCTTCAGTGACCCAACTTCTCTGGACTCTCAAAGGCCATCAGGAGACGTGGAGAAATAGGGGCAGGAAGACGGAGGCTGTGAGCAGGAGCAGTGACAGCCCCTGCACCACCCAGAGCCATGTCCCACAGGGGTCTAAGCCCACAGCCTGGGCAAGCACCTAGCAATGACCTCACGGAAAGCCCTCCCCCAGCACCTGTCCTACCCCAGCAAAGGCCCCAACACACCTCACAGATGACAGCACTAACCCCGTGGTCTGGGCCTTTCTGACCCAGGCCCCCTGCGGCTCCCAGCAACTGTCTCATCCAGGTCTCTGCCACCTCCCTCTCTTTCTGAGCTTAGCCTGGACCTATCCCTTTCTTCCTGATCTTCCTCTAGGCCACAGGTCACCAGCTGTCCCCTGGATGCCAGTGGGTAGAGACTGGGCAGCAGGGACCAAGGGGAAGCAAAGGGAGGCATCACCGAGAGGCTGTTCTGCCCCCACACACCTGTCTACGAGGCCACCAGCTGGCCCGAACCCAGAGAAAAGTCCTGCATTTCTTTCCCCATTCCTCTCTGTAGATTCAGAATTTCATGGGGAAAGGGAAGGACCAGGAGTTTGGGAGTCTTCTCCTTTGCTGGGAAGAAGTTTCAGGGACCTTCCTTCTACCTATCACTTGACCCTTCACCCACTGTGCCCAGGCTCCCCACCCCACCTCCTGCCCCTATATCCATGGAGGGGGAGGGCAGGCCTGCTGAGAGATCAGAAATGGTTGCCCTGGCCACACTAATTAGGGTTGCCAAGGATGCTCCCATCCAGGGCCGGCCACACGCCTTTGAGAATAGGGAATGCATGCATCTATGGCCTGGGCCCTGCTGGACAATTCAACGGCCTTCCAAGGCTCAGAGTTAGAAAAAGGCAAAGGGGCCAGAGTGGTGGTGAGGGGCCGCAATACTGTGATTTGTAAGAAATACATATCTGGTCATGCAGATGACCTAGCACATACTCCTCACATATATGTGGTCTTCACCCACAGTTCCTGGATCACAGCTTCCAAAACTCTTGAAATCTCCTGAGTGATACTAGCAAGGGAGCACCTCTTGTTATATTGGGTCTCCTGCCCTCAGTTCCTGAAAACACTTGAGAACCATAAAGGTTTTAAAATGGGTGTTTGTTATTCATAACAAACCCCTTCCAGCACAACTGGGTTTATGTTAATGAGGTGACTTTTGGAAAGCACCTAATGGGATGGGGGCTGGTTGCCAAGGGAACCAACAGGGAACAGAGGGTTGGAACTTTCAGTCCCACCCCAAAATTTCTGGTTGGGGAGAAGTTGGAGGCTGAATCAATCACCAATGGCCAATGATGTGATTGCTCACACCCAAGTAACAAAGCCTTCAGAAAACCTGAAAGGACTGGGAGAACTTCCGCTTGGTGAGAGCTGGGAGATCTGGGGAAGCGACTGGGCTCAGAGAAGGCACGGAAGGAAGCTCGGTGCACTTTCCCATACCACACCCTGTGCATCTCTCCCGTCTGGCTGTTCCTGAGCTATAGCCTCTTACAATGAACCTGTGATCTAGTAAGCATTGTAAAACGTTCCTCTGAGTTCTGTGAGCCACTCTAGCAAATTAATCAAACCAAGGATGGAGTTGTTGGAGGTTCCTACATTCAACTGGTCGGCCAGAAGCACTGACTTCTGACTGGCAGCTGAAGCGGTGGGGACGGGGAGGGCTGTCCTGTAGGACTGAGCCCTTTACCCGTGGCGTCTGATGCTATCTCTGAGTAAACAGTGTTAGAACTGAGGTGCATTGTAGGACATCCCCATTTTGGAACTGGCTGCATAATCCTGATTGGTACCAGAACCTTCTTAGGAGCTCCATCCAGGGTCTGAGCTAAAGGTCTCCTACACCCCTCTTTTGGGTGGGACTAAGCACATTCAGAACAGAGCGCAATCATCAGCACTTGCCAGGCCTCAAGACCAAGAGACCCAGAGAGGGCCAGAAGCCAAGGGCCTCCCAGGACAGAGGGTTGGTTACAGATTTCAGGGGAGCTGCCCACAGCCTCTTGCCAGAGCAGGGGAACAGCTGGAGGCGGGTGTATGGGGAAAGAGGTGGGAGCATCCATTACTGGACTCCCCTGTCAGAGGGAAGAGATCAAGAACCAGTCAAGCCAGTTGAGGGGAAGTCTGAGGTGTACTCCCCAGTCCCCACCTCTTTACCTGCCAGGGCTTTTCCTTACCTTGAGGCCAGAGGACAAAAGGTAGAGGATAAGAAACAAAGAATTCGTACAAATGGTCTTCCTGCTTTTCTCCTATTCCCCTCCTCCCTCAGCGTGTGAGTGTGCCAACTCATGAAGCAAGGCCCACCACTGGAGAGCTGTACTCCTCAATCCACTGGGCCCTCATGCGCTGTGCCCTTGAGACTCACCTGCCTCCAAGTACAGACAAAGGGCCTTGGCTTAGGTAGAGCCCCACTCAGCCGAGCAGAGCCCCAGCCCCAGCAGGCTGCCTGAGGCCAACGGGCTCCGCCCTCCTGGCCCTGGGATCCAGGCTGCAAACATCCCAATATCCTCCCCGCAGGGCAAAGCTTGTCTTGCCAAGGACATACCTGGGTTTCTGAGTTGGTTCCTTGGCTTCCCTCAAGCCAAACCAGCTACTCTTGACCTTTTCCTCCCCGCTGGATGAATGATGGGGGGAGGCCCCCAGGGTGGGACCCCCCTTCTCCCCCAGAGAACCGCGGCGCCCCAACTCGCTCCGACTCAGCCCCTGATGGTGATGGTGGAAGAGGCCCATCCGGGGCTTCCGCTCCTCCTTCCGGGCTCCCTCCTTCTCTGCCACAGCCTCAGAGGAGGCCATCATGGGTGTGGCGACCTGCACTGGCTTCCCCTCTGGGAGCCGGGCCCCCTCCTCCTCTCCAGAGTGGCTGGCTCCAGGGGCCAGCCCTTTGGCCTGAGTGCTCAGCTCCTCCTGTCCAGACACTGCCTCGGAGCTGCTGGCACTGCGGCTGCCTCTGCCCCACGAGTCATCTGCAGGCCGAGGTCCCTCCTCAGAGGGCCGGGAGCCAGAGGGTAGAAATGGGCCTGAGATGGAGCTGCGGTGCCGCAAGGGGCCTTGGGGCTCCTCGTTGTAAATGTGGCTCCCATTGACACAGAGAGAAGAGCGGGTGGAAGCATCGAGGTGGCCCTGAAGGTCGAGAAGGGCCCGGGGAGGAGCTGCTCGCATTTGGCCGGCCTCGTCACTATAGGTCCTTTTGTGGGTGAACAGCTTGGGGGATTGTGCAGAGTCCCTGCCTGAAAAGGAAGCACATGTAGGGTTAGCACAAGAGAGACCAGCCCTGTTTCCTTGCCCAGGGCCTCCCCTGCTCCCCTGAGGGGAGGGTCCAACCTCCGCTACTCTCCACAGCAGCTGCGGTCCCTTGTCACTCACCCCCTTCGGTGGACAGCCAGCTGCTGCGGCTTGGGGAACGGGTGAGGAGCTCGGCTCCGGGGCCCTGGTAGGCCAGGCTCCCACTGGCCGAGGACAACGTGCTGTCAGAACCTAGCGAGGTGTTGGACTGGGTCAGGGACGACTTGCGCAGCTTGTTGCGAAGGAAGAAGCCTTTGGCTTTGCCCATCTTGCCCAGGCTGCCCAGCTCGGGATCCTCCAGGGCACTGCTTGGGAGGATGGCAGAAGCGGACTCCAGGTCATACTTCTTCTTGCCCTTCATCTTGTCCTTGATCTTGCTAAAGGGGGACCGTGGCTTGTCCTTCATGGACAGGTCAAACATGCTGGCGCTCAAGTTGTTACGAGTGAACTGGATGGTTACTTGGATCTCCCCACGTTCCTTCTCCTTCTTGCCTGGCTTGGAGTGAAGCTTGTACCACCTGTGAGGAGACCGGGGTGGGAGAGGGGATCAGGTGGAGCTCTGGTCATAGACACAGGGCCCCCACCAGTGCCCATCACCTCACAGGGCCCCTCCTCGCTGTGGTGGCCATGACAGCCTCTCACCACAGGCCCCTGCTCCAGCACACAGGCCCTGCCTTCCAGGCCACAGTCATAGCTGAGAAACTGTCCAAAAGTTTGCCCTGATGGGGAAAACCACATCCTGAGTAGTGGAGGCTCCTTGGTGCTACTAGGCAGGGCAGGGGTTACCATGTCATAGTCCCCTCCCACCCCAGCACCTTCCCTGGGACTCAGAGACCTGGCCTCTGCCTTATCCCCCCTAAACTGAAAGTGTGAGGCTCAGAGGGGTGAGGCTGGGTCTGGGAAGGACTCTCACATCTCTAGTCTCCTAACAGACCTGTCCACATTTTTCCCTGTTTACGTCATCTCCCCTGGCCAGTCTCAGCCAAAGCTCTGCTCTGAGCCACCAGTGAGCCCAGGAAAGAACAGCTCACCCAGAGGCCCTGGGCCAGGAACACAGGAATTCTAGTGCATGTACACACACACCTCACCCACTCACTGACTGACCCCAGGCCCTACCAGGAACAGCTCTGCAAGGTGGAGGAGCCGGCATAAAGGGGCCCTAAGCAGCAGACCCGGGGAAGGGAAAGAGCACTGGCATCTCAGGAGCATCTACTGTGTGTTACAATGGAGCGCCAGGCTCCTCACCTCCCTCACTCACAGCTCGCATCAGGCCCTGGAGGTCCACGACCCTACCCTGATTTCACAGGGCAGGAGGCCAAGGCTCAGAGGCAGTCGTCTGAGAACAAGCTGCCAGAGAGGAGAGGAGAGATGCAGAGCCAGGTTTTTATCACTCCAAAGCCCATGTTCTTCCCCTACACACTCCCCAAAAGACCCCTAACACATATGGCCAGGGTGGGTGGAGCCCACCCTACAGGGGAGGAGCAGGCAAGGGGCTCTTCCTTCCTCTGCTTCTCAAATCCTCTCCCCAGCCGCTCAGACTCCTAGGGGAAGGCTCAAGAAGGAGGGCTGGCTGCACTGAACAGCGCCTGTGTGGGGCACCCAAACACCTCCCACCCTTCCCGTCCCGGCCCCTCACCCAGGCCACAAGATGCCCACCTCCACAGACGTGAGTGGAGAGAGTCTGCAGAGAGACTAGACCGGAAAGGTTCTGGATGCAGGGGCACCCAGCCTAAATGCCGGGGCCAGGGACAGCTGGAAACAGGGGTAAGTGGAAGTCAGGCCCCGCTCTCTCACTAGCATGACCTGTAGCCTCCCGGGCACATGAGAGCTGAAATAAAGAATTCAGAGAATGTGCTCCAAGACAAACTGGAGGAAATCTCCAGAATGTAGAAGGACAAAGATGAAGCGATTATCAGAGGTCAACCCAAAATAAGACAAAAGCTGAGCAACCTGAAAATCAACAATTCACAGGGTACTTTAGGGCAAGGAACCTGTTCTGTGTGACGCCATCACAGCAGATACATGTCACTGTACACTTGTCCTAACTCACAGACAATAAAACACAAAGGGCAGACCCTGACGTGAACTATATGAGCTGTGGTCAGGGTGATGGGTCGATACCGGCTCCTCAGTTGTAACACGTGTGCCGCACTAACGCTGGGTGTTCGTAACAGAGGAAACTGGGAGGGTTTGGGGAGACCATGGGGGGAGCTCTCCGTGCTTTCCACTCATTTTCTGTACACATGGATCTTCTCTAAAGCCCTGGCTGGCGTGGCTCAGTGGATTGAGCACCGGCCTGCGAACTGAAGGGCCAACAGTTCAATTCCCAGTCAGGGCACATGCCTGCGTTGCTGGCCAGGTCGCCAGTTGAGGGTGTACAAGAGGCAACTGATTGATGTATCTCTCACACATTGATGTTTCTCTCCCTCTCTTTCTCCTTCCCTTCCCCTCTCTCTAAAAGTAAATAAATAAAATCTTTAAAAAAAAAACTTCTCTAAGACAAATGTTATTAACTAAGAAAAAAAAAGAGAGAAAGTATGTGCAAAGAACACAAACAGGATGAAAACATGAAGGAAAAAATACAAGACAGTTTTCCATAACTGAAGGACATGAACGCCAGCCCAGAAACTCCCACAAGTATGCAGCACCACGAACAAAGACCCAGCCAACAGGTTCCCATCGTGTGGTTTCCGAACACCAGGTATAAAAGCAGACTTTGAAGGCTTCCAAAGTGGGGAGACAGGTTCATACACTCAGGAACTGGAATAGCATCGGGTCCTCACTAGCAACACTGGGCACCATATGGAGTCTTCAAAGGCCCAGCCCTAGTCACTTTCCCCAGATCTGGCCTAGGCCCCAATTAGGGAAGGAAGATTCTGGGAGGTGGCGCAGAAGAGAAGTGTATGGCCTCCAGCCGGATCCCTCCAAGCCCCGAGTAGCTGGGATCAGCAAGCACAGACATCCTTTGCTGGGGCACAAGGTCAAGGGCCCTCAGCCCCACTGGTCACATTCCCCACACCACAGCAGAGCACCGTCATCTCGGGGAAACGAGGCTGCCGGGAACGATCACTTCCGACCCTGTCTGTCTGTGTCCTGTTTGAATGTTTTATAAGGAGTGTATATTACTTTACTGTCATAAGAGGAAAAAAATACAAGAAAACGCCCGTTCCCACAGAATGGGCTGCTCGCCTGTCCCTCCATGCCCTCCGATAACAGGAGGGTGCTCACGAACCCAGGGTGGAACCCAGGTTCTCTGCCCAAGGATCCTTGTCCTCTGCCCTTCCCAACCCTCTCCTCTATAAGGTCACCTTTGCTTCTCCTGCTGTTCCCCAGAGAATTTGGGGTTCTCTCTGGACTTGCTCTTCAGGGAGGCCAGGAGGGAAAGGAAAGACTTTCCTCACCATTTTCTGAGGCTCTCCCATCCAGAGCAGAGTGAGATTGAGAATGGCCAGGACCTGCCTCTAGATGCCCAGCTATCTCCCTACCAACTCACCCCACTTCCCTCTGCCTGCCAGGCCTGCCTGACTGGGACCCTGCTGGCACCTCAGGTACCCCAAGGCCATGACCACAGCAGGCATTCTCTCAGGCATGTGACCCCCACAGGCTGTGATGGCGGGGTACCAACAGCTCCCCGATGAAGACTGCATCCCTCACTCCCACCCCTGTCTCCTGCCTCCACCTGCCTGTCCACAGGGTCCCCCCAGTAGACACTGTAGCACACAGGCCAGTCAAGGGTAGGAAGCCCTGAACATTGCTGATGATGTGAACAGGCTGATGATCTGCCAGGGAAAGGATGGAGACTTTCTCTTCACAGAGCACCACATACAGCAGACCCCAGAGCAAAAGGCTCTGAGCATCTCACCCCTGCAGACTGAGGCTCCCACAGGGAATGAGACAACAAGGTCCTATGTCCCAGTTCAAGTCCACCTCCTCTAGGAAGCTCTCTCAGCAGCCACCATCCTGGCCCAGTCCAACCCTCCTCTTTCTGACCAGGCATACATACCCCGAACCAAACTCACTTGACAATCAGATCTGGCCACACTCCGCTCTGACCACCTGGCATTGTCTTTCCCAGGTGCCTGGAATCTCCCTAGCTCAAGTTCGTGCCCTGTGGACACTTAAGGAGCATCCCCTCCAGCACATGGCTCCAAGTAAAGAAACAATGCTGGAAGTAAACCCTGAGATGTTCCAAGCCCTTAGTGACTCACTGCCCGCCCGCCCTCTTGTTTTGTCCTTGCTCTGCCCACCCCTTGTTCCGAGCTCTCATCTGGATGTATGTGGCAGCACAGCATGGGGGCTCGGAGCTGGTTCTGCACCCTGAGTGCACATCTGGCCCCACCGCTTAGTGGTGTGTGACCTCCACCTACCAGGTCACTTCCCTAAGCCTCCATTTCCCTGGCCACCCAGTGGGGATGTCACCCTACTGAGGCTGCTGAGAGGGTGACACTTGCAAAGCCTGGTCAGTGTGCAGCCAATGCTACCTATTCTCTCCCACAGCTGAGAGTTTCCGGGCCTTTGATTTTGTTCTCGAGTCCCTAACCCTGAACACTGTGCCTGGCACTCAAGGGAATCTGCCAGTGCCTCAAAAAAATACCCTCCCTCAGTTCCTCAGGACTGGCCACAGAAGAGACAGCCCCATGACAGGGGCAGCAGGGCCTCTTGCCCTGGCCTCTGGTCTCAGAATTCCCCTCCTTCTCAAACTGCCTTGACCCTGTGGGTGCAGGTGGGCTTGAGAGGACCACTCCCGACCGGAGGGAGGCATGCGATGGGGCTACAGAAGCAGCAGAGCTAGCCTCATTGTGCGCCCGCTGCGTGCCAGGCTCTGTGCCTCTTTCACCACCCACATAGTCCAGAAGACAGGGGCCGTTCTCCCGACTCTGTGGATGAGGAAACTGACTCACAGAGAAGGTTTGCGAAAAGTCCAAGGTCACACAGCTAATAAGTGATGGAGTCCAAACTTGAACATGAAGACGCCTAACTCTAGGCCATGTCCTTAGCCTTTATGGTAAAGCATTTCTCATCAACCTGAATGCAAACACTTGAGCTGGAAAAGGGCTGGATGTATATCACAGACAACCAAAGAGGCACAGAGATGGGGTACGAAGACCAGACACCCACTCAAAGGGTTGGCACAATCCCTGAGAGGTCACTGAGGAAACCTCAGGGTTTTGTCCTGTCCCTGGGCCTTTAAAACTCTGTCTGAAAGCAGTGCCCCCATCAGCCATCAATTCAGGAGTCCAGAATTCCTGAGGACCAGTCATGAGAAAGCTCTTAAAGGAGCCCTGCTCCACTGCATCATCTTCTCCATGCTCCCAGGGCCTGACAAAGTTCAGCAGGTCCTGTGTGAACTTAGGACTCAGCCCTCAGTCTCCCCCCTGGCTGGACCTCTCCCCACACACCACAGGGGCAGAGGACAAAGGTGCGACACAAGGAGTAGGGGAATGCTGCCTCACCTGTTGGCAAGACCATAGCCCTACTTACTCCTGCTAGTGGGCTCCTGGGCCCACCACACCCAGCTCTCCACCCACCTCTCTGGGCATGTAGCTGGGCTAACAGTTGCCACACAGCATAACTGGAAGAGCCCAACACTCTGGGAGAGCCAACCTAGGGCAGATGCCAACACAGGCCGGTGCCAGGGTGGTGGGGGCTGTGACAGCCCCAGGCCCAGGCACACCCAACTCATTTCCAGTTCTGAGTCCAAATTCAGCTTATGACCCAAAAGATTATGTCCCTTCCTAAGCCCTGACACATCATTTATTTCAGACCCCAAACCCAAGAACCATCTTTGTCTCTTTGTCCCCTGGCAGCCTACATCGAAACTTGGAACTCTTTTAGCTCTACCTGCAAACTATATCTAGAATCCAAGCCCTGCACCCTGTCCCCCTACCATGCCATCCACCACCATCTCCCGCTGGACATTACAGTTCCCTGCCCACCTGCCTACCTGCCATCCAGGCCCCATCCAGCAAACAGGCAAAGCCAGAGCACATCACTCCCACCCCTGAGGATGATGGAAGGGACCTATCTTTTGGCTTCCAGCTCCCCTGACTCTCTGTGTCTCTCATCCCACACTGGCCCTCCTGATGTCCCTGAACCCAACAGGCCCTCCTCAAGCCCACTGCACCAGCATTCCCCTTTGCGGAGACAAAGGCCTAGATTTCAGGCCATGGGGCACTCACATGCACTCACGCATGCCAGTAGTTATCTGAACCTCCTCAGTCTTCCCGGAGCACCCCAATTACAGCGGCCCCTACCCTACTTTAGTTCTTAAGCACACTTAACACTACCTGACGTGCAGTGGAGCAGCAGAGAAGCAGTACTATGTATGTGTCTCTGCACATGCACACGTGAGCACACCTGTCTCCCACGCAGGACAATGATGTAGGTATGCACAGCCACTGATGTCTGCCTTCCCGGGCTCTCCAGGCAGCAACTTTATTCTGCTCACCTCTGCTCCCCCAGCACTTAAAGTAGTGGACACTCAAATATCTGTGCAATGAACTAACAAATTAGTCCATGAATGGATTTAGGAAATTGCTTGTCCCTGTTCACAGCTGAACAAATGTGTAATGCTCCTGTCACCACAAATCTGCAGGTCTCAGCCATGACAGCAGGAGTTCCCAAAGAGCAATGGGTGGGGGGGCTCCCTGCCCAATGTCCTGCAGCAGGAGCCCCAAGAGGGAAGGGGCCACAAGAGCCAGGCTTCAAGGGGACAGTTTTCCAAGGGGGTCCCTTCTTTAACCCTGAGACCCTCATCCCCCATCTCTGAGCTAAGAAATCTCATTAATTTCCCTGAGAGAAGGTGTCGGCCAGACTTGGGAAGGGCCGAGATTCATGAATGAAGGGGGCTGTTGATCCCATCCAGCCCATCCCTGGGCCACTAGTCTTACCACCATTGACAACTTCACCTGTCACTGAGCACCTGTTGTGTGCCGGGCACTACACTGAGCACTCACCACACCAAATTATATCCGACCAATCATTTTAACAGCACTGTGAGGCAGATGTGGGAGGCTGACCCTGAGAGAGGCTATCAGCACAGGCTTTGGAGCCAGGCTGCCTGGGTTAAGCCCCAGCTCTACCACTTACAGCTTCGTGACCTTGGGCAGGTCACCTCATCTCTCTATGCCTCAGTTTCCAAACCTGTGGGGGTAATGGAAGCCCATTCCCCTCACAAAAGTCTGTAAGGATTAAGTGGGTTGTGTGTGGAGCACTCAGAGAATAGGTCCTGGCACATGGGCAACGCCACACAAGTGTCAGCTCACATGTCTCTGCAGATGCAGACACAGGGGCACAGAGAAGTCCACTGGGCTAAGTCACACAGTTATATGCAGTAAGTGGGAGAGCCAGGATCTGAACTTAGGCTCCCTGTCTCCAGAGCCCCTGACCTTGGTCACTGCACCAGACTGCCTCCCTCTGCAAGTATCTCTCTCTCTCTCTCTCTCTCTCTCTCTCTCTCTCTCACACACACACACACGGCAGGCCCAGAAACCTGTGTCTCTGCCCAACCAAGGAATTTAAAGTCACTCTTTATCTCTTCAGAGTAAGGGGTGTGTGTTAGATGAGCGAAAAATTCCATCTTCATTTTCCCCAATCTCTGAAATGTAGCATTTCCTCCAATTATGAATTGTCCACCAGTAGCGGTAGAGCGGCAGTACCTACGAGCATGTCACCAGGATGCTGTCACATCACATTACTGTTGCACATGTCACAAAACACTGTCTACACTCATCACTACTTTGAACTTTAAATTCATTAGGCCACCACTGGATCACATACTTAATACAGTAATAAAGTCCATGTTACTTCCTGAAATAAACGTCTTCATATGTTGATGACTGTGCTTCAGTATCATTGGTGCACTTTGTCACCCTACCCAGTGGAAGATCTTGTTCTGAGAAGAGGTCCACAGCACAAAAAGGGCTAAGAACCCTGCTCTAGAGTAGGGAGGGCACAGTCGTAGCCTCCATGGGTGGTACCCAGGCTGAGGTCTCAAGGCAGAGGACAGGCGCTGCTCCCCTGGCTCCACTCAGGGGCCTGGGAGGGGCTGATGATGGGCGAGAAGCTGGCCAGTGGCTCCGAGACTCCCCAGCGTCACACTGTGGTGCTCAGCCTGACCCTCGCACACCCTGCGTGCCAACGAAGGTCACTCCAAAGAAACAAACACAGCCGAGTACACCTGCGAAGTGGGGCACAGGCTGCTACTGGAGCTTGTTTTGATCATGACCCCAGCACCACAACCTCCAACTTGGTTCCCACCTGAGCCGCACCTGCTGCAGCTGCAGCCCACCAGGTGTGCAGCTTCTCTTTTCTGGCTGTGGCCGCAGCCCTGGCCTCTTGCTAGTGAACAGCTACCAGCATGCTGGGAGGAGGGGCGGGCAAAACTGACAACTGTACCCCCTGAACTCCACCCCCTGAGGCAAATGAAGCCAACAGGCCCTTAGGAACGACAACTGTGGGGCCTGATGTACTGGCTGAAGAACCTTCTGGAAGGGAAGGTGAGGAGCCCAGGTGAAGGAGAGGAAGAAATCCTGATCCAGTTTTCCTTTCCAGGCCTCACTCCCCACATCTAGCTTCCCTACAAAGTTAGTACAAATGGGGGGCTTCAGGGTTCCAGAGGGGGAAGACAGGGACTCACGAAGTGGATGGTGGGGAAAACTATAGGGGCAAACACCAAAATATCTAACTGTCCACAACGCTGTCTCTCTCAGATTTCCAGTCCAGACCAGCCACTGGCCAATTCAAGTGACGTTTTACAGATTAAATCACCTGCCCTCAAAAGGCCTGCAGCCTTCAGAGATGTGCCACTTCGTCCCTGCCTCCCCAGGCTCATCAGCCCTGCGGTCTCTTTGGCAGGAAATTCCTACCAAGCAAATGATGAGTACCCTGCACACTACCCTGCGGCTGGGAGTGATTTTAATTTGAAAGTCATCATTAACTGAAAAATAATGGCAAAAAATGGTCATTCCTGCTTTTCCAGCCTGCCATTTCTATGTAGAGTGACCAAACAGTTGAAAGGGGAAGCTCTTCCTTAGGGCAGATTCCTGATAGATGCAGAGGAAAAGGCAGACCTGGAGACCTAGGGGGCAATCCCCATCAATGGACGCGGAAACCGTGGGCAGAAGGGGTGGCAGAGAACTTCATCAAACCGTGGGCAGAAGGGGTGGCAGAGAACTTCATCATGGCTGGCTCAGGCTAACAGCCCAGAATTCACTGCTTAATCTGGGTCTCAGTGGAGGTGGAATGCAGCTCTGAGGCCAAGCAGCAGCCACCCTACATGAAAGGTCTCCTGCTGGGAGGCGGGACCAGAGAAACAGGCCCTCCAGACCTAGTGCCCAGGGGCTGGAGAATCAGGGCAGAGTGCATCACCAGGAACCCCTCAGCCAGGGTCACAGTGCAGGATATTCTCATGCACCAGGGATCCGGCTCCTCCATCAGGGGAGGGTTGAAACAGAGAGAGGGACTGTCATACCGGGAGACCTAACACCAGGCACGGTAGGGGAGCTCTATTTGGATCCTGACTCAAAAAACCACCACCTGTGAAGAGAGAGTTCTGGTATCAGGGCAATTTGAACACGGGCTGGATATTGGATGGTTACTGAGGAGTCGGTGACTGTGTGTGATAATGGCATCATGGTTGTTTTTAAAAAGCCCCTGAATCTGTTGGAGATGGCTGAAAACATAGTGAGCTGAAAAGCATTTAGGGAGCACTCTCTTCTGCTCCAGCTGGGACTAACAGTGGGTTTATGAGACCCCGGAGGAGGGCCAGGACACAGGCTTTTCCCCCTTGTGCTGTGACTGAGCCCAGCTCCTGGTCTTGTCCCGAGCCTTGGGCTGGTGCCAACACCTTCTCAGCCGCAGCCCCAGCCCAGGGCCTGGCACGTGGCATTCTGACCCAGTCCTGGCACTCACTGCGTCCGAGAGGCATGGGGAACTCACCAGAGGAGGCCTTGGCCAGGGCTCTGCTCAAAACATTTCCCAAGAATTTGTCAGGAACACGGGAACAACTAAAGGAGTGTCCTCCAGAAGCTCGTGTCTTGTTGGAGAAGCCAAATAACCACATAAATGAAGGAAGAAGGTGGTCGGCACCACAAACATGCACAACCAGGCTGCACAGGAAGGTTAAAGGGGAGCAGGGAGGTGATTTCAGGAGCGCTGGGGAATGACATGGCATTTATACTGGGCCTTGACTGATGGGCAGGAAAGAGGAAAGGACAGGGCTAGGGAGACATTCCAGGTGAAGAGAACAGAATATGCAGATGCCCAGGGCTAGACAGGCAAAGTCAGGCAGGGAGGTGCTTTGGGGGAGACAGGAGACTGCCTCTAACGTCAGCCGCAGCTTTATTCTGGCCGTGAAGAGCACTGCAGGGTCCGGAACAAGGACAGGGCCTGACAGACACTGTGCTGTAGGAAGAGCGAGGGACAGCAGGGACGGGGACAGATGTGAGCAGAGGCAGGGGAGGCTGGCTGGAAGTCGGCACAACCCAGGGTGGGTGCCATGTAGGGCTGACCCGAGCCAATCCTTAGGCCTTAGCAGTTATTTCTCATCTGAACTTAATAAACTGGCATGTTGGTTTATAAAAAGGCAGCAGGGGCTGTAATAACAGTCCAGAGCAGAGGAAGGAAAAGAAAAACCTAAACTAGGGCAGGAGCATGGGGAAGGTGGGCGGGGCAGGGCCAGGTTGAGTCCCCCTGCAGCGCCACTCCGGCTGTCACTGCCCCCTGCACTCTTGGGACTTACTGACAGCAGGGGCTATTACCCAACCTTCATCCCCCACCACCAAGGGTGTGACCCATGGAACACCTTCTCACACCTGCTGGGTAAATGCAATGGAAACCACAGGGCTCGGCTAGTCCCAAAAATAGGTTGAAGGAAAAGATTCTTTAAGGGCACAGTGGGGATGTCCCAGTGGACTGGGAGACAGGAGACCTGGGCTCTAGCCCTGAATCTGACTCACTTGAACCCAGCCATTCACCTCTTTCAAAGGGGGCAATACAATAGCTGGTTTGAGGCAGGGAGAAGTGCCAACCAAAACTGTTATTCCACAGGATTTGGAGAGACCCTGGAAAACCCTTCCCCAGAATCTCCCCACCCAAATCCCTTCCCTGCTCTCCAAATCCCCTCAGGGGCAGCCGTCTCAAGCACCATCAGACAGGAGCTGTGCGGGCGGCAGGCCAGCCTCTTCTGGCTCCCCACATTACAGCCTAACCCTGCCTTTGATTTGGTATCTACAGTAGAACTGCAAGCCTGACACCACCGTGGGACAGGGTATCGCCTCTCATCGGACCAGATGATTCTTATCGCCTACTCTGACATCCTGCCTGGCACCGACAGTCCCCAGAGACAGTCCCTGTAGCCCAGAACCATCACTTTATTAGTCGCCGGTCTCTCTGGGCATGGCTTACTCAGCTCCCTGCAGACACAGCCAGGTCTGCCCCCGCCCTCCTGGGCACAGGTACCTTGGCTAGTATGCCTCTCCTCCTCCCTACAGCTGGAGGCTCCAAAGGTCTGTCACCATCAGCTGCCTCAGACGTGGCCATGACTTCACTCACCTCGCAGGAAAACAAGCGGTAAAAATGCCTGGAGACCAGTCTAACCACCACTGACAGCAACAGAAGGCATGTGTGACCAAAAGCACGAGGTAGGGGAAAAAGCACTGGGCTTGCAGGTCAGAAATCTGGCTGCCACGAATGAGTCATGTGACCTTGGACAGGTCATTCTACCCCCTGAGACCCCAAGTCTCTGCAGCTATAAAAATGGGGGTCACCCTGCCTGCCTCCAGGGAAGAACAAAATGAGGTGATGCTAGAAAAGCACTCTGAAAAGTAGGGCAAATCACACACAAAGATTTGGATTTATTGCCTGTCGAGGGCCTTTTACAGGCTGTCATCAGCCTGATGGGTGGGAAGTGGCCCAGGACCAACCAGAGACAGCTCTGCCTGGGAGGAAGGAAAGAACCAGCAAGATGACCTCTCCCGGGGGCTCCTTGGCAGACAGGAGAATAAGGAAGGGGTTCTATTTAACCACGCACCCTCCCCAGTTAGCTCCTAACCCCATATTCACCCCATCTAAGAGTCTGGGGTCACAGAGGTCAAACCTAAGTGGTGCCTCCCCTCTGCCAAGGTCCGGGCTCAGATTCACTACAGGTAGAGACAAACAATTAACATCCTTTGTGGGGAGAGACCCATCTATACTGACAATGATGCATTTGTACAAACAAAAAAAAAAAAGGAGGAGAAAATACATAATACATTGGCTTTTCAATGCGTGGGATCGTGGGATCGCTTTGGAAGTTACACAGTAACCGGTAATGTTGAAGGTCAGGACAAGGGAGATTTTTCATTGTGTATCCTCTGTCCCTCTGGAATTTGAACCAGGTGAACAACTGAAAAATAAGTGAGAAGTAAAGGCTGTTTTGCTGGGAGAAGCACATAGGAAACCAGGCTTGGCTCCCTTCCACTCCCTACCACACTCACCTCCCCTTCCAGAGGGGCAGCCTTCCTCCCAGAAGTTTGCCCAGCCCTCCTTCACACGTCCAGGAAGCCCACCCTGATCACTCCAATCCTGGTGAGTTTGCCCTTTTTCTGACCATTTCCTTCTCTCACACTTTTTTATATGTGGCTTTCTAGGTTAAATATTCTTCCTGTGTAAGTCTTGTCTCAAACATATTTCACCCTTTTAGGGAAAAGGCTATATATTTTCTCTCTCTTGTTTTCTCCAAAGCCCTGGCCCAGGCCCAGTCTGGCCCAGTCATTGCTTCCTCAAATTTGAACAAAAGAAAAAAAAGCAAACTCATCTGTATTGCTATAGGGGGAGGACCTGGGTGGCTCCTGAGTGTTCTGTCACAGCAAAACAAGAACATGACGTCTTGGGACAGGTCAGACGTCTTGTACCTGCTGATGCTCCTAGGCCCAGCTCTACTGTGTGGGGGCAAACCTCCCTGTGGTGGGGGGATAGTACCCGCACCAAGGCAGCCTCCCGGGCCTCCCAGACTCCCGAGACACACCCTGCTGGCAGAGATACCTTCCTTTCCAAAGTGCCAGGCAACACCCCCAACCCAAGACAGACCCGCAGACTCAACAGACACGGAGCCACAGACGGAACACGCTTGTCTCAGTCAGCCAAGGTTTCACGCAGGACAAGCAGGTTATGCTTACTGAGCCCCCAAGCCTAACCCCGAGGTCTGCTTTGGGGAGGGGAAAGGAACCCTTGGAGGACAGGGGCTGAGCACGCTGGTCCCCGCTGAGCTGAACTGTGCGAGCCATGGAAGAACAGACATGGGCGGTAGGGCGTGGTGGCGAAGGAAGGACGCGGAATGTGCAGCCAGGCACCGAGGTCCCACTCCCGGCACTGTCATGTACCGTGTGCCTTAGAAAAGTCACTTTGCTCCTCTGTTTCCCGGTCTGTTAAACACAGAAACAGCACCTCTGTCTCCAGAGGCCGCCGTGAGCCAAATTAAGTCAAGTCCTCAGAACAGCGGCTGCACCTACACAGGGCTCAATGGACGGACGATGCACTGGCTGGGCTGACGAGGCAATAATAACCCTCCAGAACAAGGCGCCACATGCTGTCGGTGTGGGAACCAGAGAAGGCAGAGTGGCAGATGGGCTCTCTGACAGCCAGCCTGACACGTCTTGGTGTCTGTCCCCTCCTCAAGGAGGCCTTCCCTGACCGCGGCTGACCCTTATGGCTGTCTGCTCCAGTTCTCCCCAGTGAGGCGCCAAAACACAGCCCCAGGCTGTGGCCTTTCCTCCAAATGTGGGGGCCCATCCTCCCAACGAGGCCACGCCCCACCGGCACGGAGGCTGGGGTGTCCGTAGCCCCCTGTGGCCCCTCTCAGCCTCTGCCCAGGCCTCCAGAAAGGCCTCTGGATTAGGCTGCCCACTGGATCTGTAGATTAGTCTCAAGGCCCCTCTCCCATCCCAGCTGAAATGTCGGCCTCTCAGTAAAACCTCACAGGCACATCCACAGAAAGTGCTTTGCACTGCACACAGGGCCCCGGTGCCATGTCTTCTGGTGCCAGGGCCTAACACAGGCCACACAGAGCCCCACCCTCCCTAATTGCTGAGTAGCTGACAGCTTGTTCCTCCCCCCACCCCTGCCCCAGCCTCAGTTTCCACATGTCTAGCGCTCTCCTAGCTCCAACATCGGAGTTCCAGGGTTCGGGGCCTGTGCTTCCTTCCCCCACCCCCGGTCAGCTGAAGGCAGAGTTGGCCAGAGACAGAGTCCCTCCTCTTGCAGCTCCTCTGAAATGCCACCTCCTGGGAGCTGAACTTCTTCGGGGCTCCTGCCTGCTTCCTGCTCACTGATGTGAGGCCTGGGCCAGCCCCACACCCGGGGGGAGGAGAGAACCTCAGGGTCCTCGGGCAGCTCAGTGAACAGCGACCTGATCAGACTCTTCCCTGACGGGGCTGCAGGTCCACACTGAGGACTCACTCCTTTTCATTGGCTGGCCGTGGGGAAGGGCAAAGCTTCACGACCCCATCTTGTTGCAAAGGACTGGAAGGAAAGGAGTCCTGCCTCCCCAGAGAACTCACAGAGCTCCTGTCATTGTGTTCATGGTCTGTCCCTGAGCCGGGTGGGGACGGCAGGGGAAACATCTGGGCAAGGCCAGGGAGTCACAGCACCCGGTGGCAGTAATAACAAATGAGGTGGCAGCCTGCATCAGACAGAGGAAAGGGGCAGCCCTCAAGGTCACCTGGGACAGAGGCTCTGCTGAGTTGTGCCTGTCTAGAACTGCCCACAGGAAGGGGACAACAGGGCAGAGATGGGTTCCCGCCCAGTGCCAGCTGCAGTGGGAGGAGGAGACGTCCAGTCTGACAGGGCACTCACTTCCCCTCCTCCCCACTCCCCCAGACACTGCTGCTCAAGCAACCCCAAATAAAAACCGCCCCACAGTGAAGGGAGATGGAGCCTCCTGTGTCCTAATGACCAGCTTCTAAGTACAGCCACACCCTTTGCCGGCAGCCAGAGCTGACTTCCCAGGCAGTCCCACAGGCCTCCAACTCCAGGTCTGGGGCTGGAACAGGAGCTGAAGAAGCCAAGGACCCTGGTGGCCTCAGCTGCTTCCTGAGGACCAGTCACACCTGGGGAGAAGGCCATGGAGTCATGTGCCCTCTGCCCACAGCAGTGCTATGCTGGGCATCTGGAGACTGAGGGATAGGTGGGCGCCGTCAAAGACCACCCCGCCCTCAGGCCAACAGGCTGCATTTTCCTTCGGGTGCCTCTTCCATGCCCCCAAACCCACCCTCCTCAAGGGTTCTCAGGCCAGAAGACTCTGGTCTCAAACCTGAGTCCTCCTGGGCCACAGGCCTCCCGGAGGCTCCCCATAAACCAACGGCTCTGTCTGAGCAGGGCTGACAGTCTCTCAGGGGCCACAGCCAGCAGCCTGTCCATGGTCACAACAGGTTTCCCCTTTGTCCCAACCCAAACCCAGCCCACAGCCTAGGCCTTCCCAAGGGGCCTGGCTCTAACCACTGATCCAACCGGCCCTGGATGGGTTCTTTAAGGCAGGACCATTTTACTCCACACAGAGCACCCACTGGTGTTCTAGGAAAAGAGCTGCAGGTAAACGCCAGAAGGGAAACAGTGAAGAAGCTCTTGGGATTTTAAGACCCATGATGGTCCAGAAATGGCTTTACTGAGGGGAAGGGGTTGGAACCAATTTCCTGTATATTATGTTAAATTTCGCATTGAGAATTTCTTCTTTAACTATTTGGAAAGTCTCCAGTGATAACCTCTCACCTCAAAGACTACCCCACTGACAGAGGGTCCTTGGGGGCCCTGGAGGCGCCTTGCACCCCAGCGCCACCATCACCGTCATCACACAAAGCAGGGCCTGAGAGTGACACCAACCCTAACACTTTAAAGGCTGGCTGTGGTTCTGAAACCGTATTGAGGCTTTTATAGATGTTGCCTTATTTTATCTGTACAATTCTATGATTTTTATCATGACCTTTGTAGAAATGAGGAAACAGGATAAGTAACTCGCCTGCTAATAAGTCACAGAACTGCGAGTGAAAGCCCAGTCTCCAGCAGCTGCAGGCTGACCCAAGCCTGGCTTCAGGACAGCAGGCCCTCCAAGCCAGCCATAGTTCTTGAACGTCTAGCAGTAAAGACAGTGATGGAGGGCCGTGAAGGGCCAGTCCATTTCACCAAGGCCTCTCATACCCCTGCATGTACCCTGCCAGCCACAATCCTGGGGCTTTCCCAGGCTCCAAGTTCTAGGTTGTATTCCCCCATCACATGAGAGGCTCTTCTAGGGCAGGGGATGTCTCCCAGATCAGAGCGACCATACATTGTTACCAAAACCTCCCTCTTCTATCACTGCTGTTCACTGGCCACCAACCACCCCCAGGAACTGCACCGGATACTTTAATTGCATTCTCATTTCATCCCTTACATCAGTCTTTTAAAGATATAAGTTAGATAAAAGTTAAAAGTTCCCATTTTACAGATGAGAAAACAGAGGCACCAACGGTTGACTTGACTTGCCAGAAGTTGGCAGGTCTGGGACTAGAATCTGGGCTGTGCCATTCCACAGGCCCCTCTGCTTAATGATGCAGCTACCCTTCCCCAGCCAG
This sequence comes from Macrotus californicus, assembly GCA_007922815.1. NCBI lineage: Eukaryota > Metazoa > Chordata > Mammalia > Chiroptera > Phyllostomidae > Macrotus > Macrotus californicus. Next base: position 10,659 of record VMDR010002940.1, on the reverse strand, counting down.
GTTCTGTCTTGGCGACACAGGACTACCATCTGGTTCCCGGAGTTCAAGTGTGATGCTGTTCTTTTCCACCATTATCCAAAACTGAGGAGGGTACACCCTGGTCCTCTCCATGTTGCCCTCTTCCCACCGGACAATGTGCAAACTCATAGCCGCGTGCTCCAGGAAAGGCCACCAGGAGTGGCCATGAGAGCCAAAGCCGAGAGACCACGGCAGGGGCAGCAGCACCTCACCGTCTGGCAGTGGGCATGTTGTGAGGGCCAGTGCACTAGGAGAGCAGGCCGATTTCACAGACTTTTGCTGTCCACCACAAGCGTCTCTCTCCTCCCTGCCCCCTCAAGGTTCTATAAATAATCCAGGTCAGTGCATCAGAAGAAAGGCAGAGAGTTGGATGTGGAAAGATCCTGGTGGAAATATCACTTCTATCAAGTCAATTAAGGTTCCCATTGAGCTCAAGGGGCGGCTAGTCAAATTTTCCAAGGGAAACTGTCCTTGGCTGAAAATAGGCCCACCTGGGCCTGCAGGCATAAACAGCTCAGTTGAGGAAGATCCATTGCCCAAGAAAGCCAGGGCAGGAACTGAAAAACAAACAAAAAAAAAATCAAAGGCCCCTCCCCAAGTCACTGACCTCACAGAAGCCCCTCCCTATAAGCCTAGAGACTTCTGTGTCTCCCAGATGTGTCAGTACCAGTCTGGTCACACTGGCTGAGAGGTGGAGGTTGAAGGACTAAGCAAGAAAGGGGTACAATGAATTTGTGAACAGGAGCCTCTTCGGAAAAAGAAAGGGTTAAGAGATCTAGGGGAAGACTTTTCCACCCCACACCCACCTCCTTGGGCTCCCTGAGCCAGGAAGGAGGGAGAGGACAGAAAAGGGGAGGAAAAAAGACAAAACAAGGACCAACCTATACCACATGATCCCACACCCAGCAACCAAACAGCAAGTCATGAGAGGAGAGGAGGCTAGGGGAGGGGGACATGCAGCCAGGTCACAGCCCTGCAGGGAACCTGCCCCATGCTTGGCACCCCAAGCCACAAAGAGTCATGAAGGCCATTCCCAATCCACATTTTGAAAAATGTTCAAGGTCAGATCTTTTTCTATCCAACTCCTGCTTTCACTGGGGTCTGCACCAGGCTCATCATTCTCCTCCAGCAAGCCTTCCTTGATTTACTCAGTTGGATGCCATTCCACTCAGGCAAACTTTTCCAGACCTGTCCTTACCTATGGCACACCCCTGCCCTGGTCCTCATATCCTCCCCATCCAGGGCTCATGAAGCCTAGGGGAGGTGTCACCCCAGAGTATCACTTGAGTGATCCACAGCAGGCTGTCAGCCCTGGGGACTGGCCTTCAGATCCTGCCCAAGCCCCAAACAGGATATGAGGCTCCAAGTCTGAAGCCTTGATCTTCACACAGGAGGGAAGGTTAAATGCTGCCAAAATAAATGGATGCAAAAAACCCCACTGGCCCTTCCAGGTTCAAGGGCCCGCAAGACTAGCTCCTGCTGTGCCTTAACCCAGCTGCTGCTTCCACCTCAGGCAAGAAAGGCAGGAGCTTGAAGACTGATTAACGTGTTTCTTTTTCTTTTCTTAGAGGTACTTTAATCCTCAGAACAGGGACACAGAGGGTCAGGGTACAGGAGGTATCTCTAGGCGACAGAGGGCATCCCAGTTCCAGACAAAAAGCTGATGCCCAGGCAGTGTGTAGTCTGGTGGGGCCCTGGAGGACAACACTGCACTTTCCTTCCCCCACAGGGTGAGGCCGCGCCTCTCCACTGCCCTCCGGGCCTGGCTTGGGTCAGTCGCCTGCAGTTCCCCTCCCCTTTCAAGAAAAGGGGAGAGGCCTGGAGGCCCTAAGAATGCCTCAAGATTTTTCTCCTGGAGGTTCCCACAGACCAAGAGCCTCTGGATCCCACTCCTAACTTTACTTGTCAATTTACTCCTAACGCTAGGCCACCATTCACACCTCCCTGGGCCTCCTAAGGCCCACCAGCGGCCAAGCTCAGCACAGCGCACGTTTGGGAACGGGAAGGGGACCCCGAAACGCTTAGAACCAACTGATCGGTTTACGCCCTTGAGCGCCCAGGCAAAGGGCGCACCGCTCAGGCCCAGGTTCGAGGTCCTGCCTCCCACCCTCCCCGCCGGGTGAGGCCTTTAACCGTTTGTGCACCCCGCGCCCCTCACTCACTGGGTATGCTGGGCGCGGCCTGCGCCGAAGACCTCGTCCAGAGCTACCGTGGCCTGGCCCAGGAACTTGTCGACGCCGATGAGCGAGCGGTGCATGGTGGTGAGCACGAGCTCGCAGGCGGCGGCGGAGCCTGCGGCCCAGGGCGACGGGCCCGCATCGGGCTCCTGCGCCCGCAGCAGGCCGTCCAGGGCGCCGGGCGGAAGCTCGAAGGAGCACTCCTCGCGCCACTCGGGGCAGCCCGGGGTCTTCTCCACCACCGACGTGCTGTACTTCTCACGGCCCACCTGGATCACCGTGTACGCGTCGCTGGTGCTGCCCGCGCCCGAGCTCTTGCCCCGCAGCCCGCGGGCCCGCAGGACGGTCACCTGGACGTGCGTGGGTAACCAGCGGGAGGGCCCCGCCGCCGGCTCGGCGCCCCGCACCAGGGCCATGGCAGGAGAAGCGGCGGCAGGCGAGGGTCGGCTCCGCCCGGCGCAGCCACCGGGACCAAGTGATAAAATGGGCAGCGGCGGAGGGCTGTCCAGAGCCGGCTAGGAGAACCGCCGCCGCCGCCGCTGCCACAGCCTGCACAGCAGCCGCTGCAGCTGCGGGCTGGGCAGGGCCGAGCCGAGACGGCCGCCACCTCCCGCCGCCGCCCCACCTTCCCCTCCGCCTGCCGCGCGGCGACGTCAGTGCCCCGCCCCTCGCCCCGCCCCGCGGCCCGTGATCCAGCCCCGCGTGGCGGTGCGGCAGTGCTGCGGTGGCTCTGGTCCCCGCGCCCTAGCTCAGGTCACCGCAGACGCGCCCGGACCTGGAGGAAAACTGCCCCGCGCGCGGCCTCTGCAGAGGGGTGGGCGGGGCTCCCACGTTGGCCCCGCCCAGGACTGGGGGCACCCGCGAAACCCCGCCTGCCAAAGGGCCAGCGCGACACCCTTGGCGAGTTCTTAAATGCCCGCTTCGAGTCTCCCGGCCAATCCCAATCTTCCTTCCAGATGTCCCTGCTCTCGCTCTAAGACTGACCCCGCCCGCCCCTCTGGGGATGGCCATGCCCCTGGTGGGGGTATGCGGGGCTGGCGAAAGAGCCAGCTGCCCTCCTCATCTTGAGATGCGCTCCCCCTCCACCAGCCCGCCCTTGCCAGGAAAGATGCCCGGGTGAGACCAGAAGCGATTCCCACTTCGCCACGTGACGGCCCCCGCATCGGTGACCTGGAAGCGGGTGAGCTGCCACTGCCTCCAACCTCCGTGCGAGAAGGGGCCACCGATGCGGCAAGACCGCGGAGCCGGAGGCCAGAGAGAGCTGGGCTCGCCCTCCGCGGACTCCGTGGCGGAGGACAGAGTGATGAATAAATGAGTAACCACATCAATATTTAAGTGTTCACTCAGAGCGCTGGAGTTCATGCGTCACGAGTTGGGAGAAATCATAGGCTCTGGTGGGGGTTTGAACTATTACTTCCACCCATTAAGTGCCTACTATGTGTAAAGCTCTGGGCGTTACTTGCATGCTTGGCTCATTATTAATTTTTATAGCAATGGTTAATTATAGATGCTGAATTTCAGCCAGTAGTAGTTTGCGCGCTTTATACACATTACCTCATTTCACTCTGGGAGTAACCTTGTGGGTCAGCAAGGTTTTTATCCTTATTTTCCAGAAGATAAAATGACAGTTTAGAGAGGTTATCCTGCCCAAGACCCTTCCTTAACTGCCAGAGGTAGCATTTGAATTCACACAAATGACCTCAAAGTCTGTCGGTTTTTTAATTTAACTTTATTTACTTTCAGAGCCTGTACTTATAAAAAAAAAAAGTAATGCAATACACATACACAGCTTTTTAAAGATCAAATAAGACAGCTTTGACCAGTGTGACTCAGCTGGTTGAGCACCGTCCCCACAAAGCGAAAGGTCACCGTTCAATTCCCAGTCCCCACACAGGCCTAGGTTGCTGGTTAGGTGGAAGGGCAGATGTGAGAGGCAACCCATCGATGTTTCTCCCTCAGGGGGATGTTTCCTCTCTTTCTCCCTGCCTTTCCCCTTCTCAAAAAAAAAAAAAATCCGATAGGACAGAAGTGCTTACGATGAAAAACAAAAGCTCCCTCTCCACCTCTGGAATCGGAGATAACCACTTACAGCCATTTGTGTTTGCGGGTCTGGTATCTCTATATAAAATGCTTGTAGAGTTATATTTGGATTTATCAGGACTGGCTGTTATCTATTGTCTTCCTGCTATGATAGAGAGTGAGTTAGCTCACTCACACCCACTTCCCTCCCTCAGTCTTGTATAGTTAAGCTATTATTTTTAGTTCCTCTACTCATACCTTTTTACTGGAAATCTTTATTTCTCCTTGGGGAGACTCCCCACCAGTACTCCTCGACTTCCTGTGCAGTGAGAGGGCGATGCCCAAACCCCCACTCTCCGGGCCGTGTCCTCCACCAGGGAAATGGACGCAGGAAACCAGTGCAGCAGGCCCATGGGGGCACATCTGCCACAGGCCCAATCCCAACAACCTCCCGCCCCAACTCTGTGACCATATGACTGCGGTGGAGGAGTGCTTGGCACTGAGTGCCATGGTCCAGCACGCCTGTGGACAGCACCTAGCTTTAGAGACAGCCAGATCTGCCCGTGGATCCGGGCTCTCGGCCACTTAGCAGCAATGGGACCTGAAGTTTAAGCCAGCTCTCTAGCCTCTTGTGACCTCATGTCCTCGTCTAGAAAATGGGGATAATTATTCCTACTTCAAACAGTTGCAGAGAAGGTTACATGAGAAAATGTCAAAGATGGTAATACAGCCCTGGCTGGTGTGGCTCGGTTGACTGAGCGCTGGCCTGTGAACTAAAGGGTTGTCAGTTCGATTCCCAGTCAGGGCACATGCCTGGGTTTTGGGCCAGGTCCCCATAGGGAGCACGTGAGAGGCAACCACACATTGATGTTTCTCTCCCTCTCTTTTCCCCCACCTTTTCCTCTCTCTAAAAATAAATAAATAAAATCTTTTTTTCAAAAAAGGTTCTTTTACGGGTCTAATACTATTTACTCATATTTTTAATAGTTTTTAAGTTGTGGCTTTTCTTCATTCTTTCATTCTTTTTAAATTCTTCTAGAAACTATTTTGCTAAATGATATAAGGTGAAAATCTAACCCCTTTCCCCAACAGCTATCCAAGTTTCCCAATACATATCGCAAAACCCTATCCCTTTGCCCTTGGGTTTTTTAATATGTTCTTATAAATACTATAGACAGAGTTTGATCTTTGTATTCTATTCGACTGAGATTTATATCATTATGCCAGTGCCATCTGTTTCGATTATTTTTGCCTTTTAAGTGCTTCATTAATGGAAGAGCAAATCTTTACTCATTTCTTTTCTTCAAAGATTTTGTAGCTACTTTTGCCCATATATTCATCCACACGAGCTCTAATTCTTTCAGAATTGTGAGTTAAATTGTTGTGAGAAAAACTGACATCTTTACAAATAATAGCCATTAAACATGATTTAATCCCTAAACGTAGGAATAAGACAAAGATTTCTCTCTCCATTTCTATTCAACATTGTGCTGGAGTTTCTAGCTAACGCAATTAGGTAAGAAAAAGAAATGAAAGCCATCCAAACTGGAAAGAAAGGAACAGTAAAATGATCTCTATTTGTAAATTACATGATATTGTACATGGAAAATCCTAAAGAATCCACAAAGAAACTATTAGAACTAATGAATGGGCTCAGCAAGGTTACAGGATGCAAGATCAATATACTTAAATCAATTCTATTTCTACACACTAGAGAGGAAGAATCGAAAATAAACTAAGAAAACAATTCTATTTACAAGAGTAACAAAAAGGATAAAATACTCAGAAATGAATTTAACAAAAGAAATGTAAGACTTGTACACTGAAAACTACAAAACATCGTTGAAAGAAATTAACAAAGACCTGAACAAATGGTAAGACATCCCATGTTCATGGATGAAAAGACTTAATATTGTTAAGATGGCAACATGCCCCAAATTGATCTACAGATTCAACATATTCCTTATCAAAATCCCAGCTTGTGTTTTTGTGGAAATTGGTAAGTTGATTCTTATTGAATTGCAAAGGGCCCAAAATAGCCAAATAAGTGTTGAAAAAGAAAAGCAAAGTTGTGGGACTCATACTTCCCAATTTCAAACTTAACTACAAATCAAGAGAGTGTGGTATTGACATAAGAATAGACATAAAGATCAATAGAATAGAGCCCTGGCTGGTGTGGCTCAGTGGATTGAGTGCCGGCCTGCAAACCAAAGGGTCATGGGTACAAATTCCAAGTCTGGGCACATGCCTGGGCTCCGGGCCAGGTCCCCTGTTGGGGACGTGTGAGAGGCAACCAGTTGATATATCTCTCACACATCAATGTTTTTTCTCTCTCTTCTTCTCCCTCTCTTCCCATCTTTCTAAAAAATAAATTAAAAGATCAATAGAATAGACTCGAGAATGCAGAAATATGTCCTAACACTAGAACCAACTGATTTTCAACAAAGGTACCAAGACCATTCAAGTTTTTCAGCAAATGGTGTTGGGAGAGCTGGACATTCCTAGGCAAAACAAGTGAGTTTGACCCCTTCCTTACACCGTCATACATATTTACACTTAGTAAACAAAAATTAACTCAGAATCGATTTATACATACATGTAAGCACTAAAACGATAAAATTCTTAGAAGAAAATACAGGAGTAAATCTTCAAAACCTTTCAGTTAGGCAAAGCCTTCAACATCAAAAGCATAAACAAGCAAGTAAAAAATAGATAAACACAATTTAATTAAAAACAAGTGTGCTTCAAAGAATACCACCAAGAAAGTGAAAAGACAACCTGCAGGATGAGAGAAAATATTTGCCAATCATATTTTATAAAGGACTTGCATCTAGTATATATAAAGAACTCTTACAATTCAATGAAGAAAAATCCCATTTTAAACTGAACAAATGATTCAAATGGCTATTTTCCCTAAAGAAGACACAGGTGGCAGGCAGGCACACGAAAGGACACTGAAAACATTAGGGGAATGTAAATCAAAACCACAGTGAAACACCACTTCACACCCAAAAGAATGATTCTAAGTTTTAAAAGACAGATAATGACGTCATCAGGATGAGGAGACAGTAAATCCTCACATACTGCTGGGGGTGGGGGGGAATGTAGAATGGCACATAGCAGCTTTGGAAAACAGTTTGGCACTTCCTCAAATTGCTAAACTTGGGAGTTACCATATGGCCCATCAATTCCACTCCTAGGTATATACTCAAGAGAAATGAAAATAGGCATCCACACAGAGAGTCGTGCGAACCTTCATCTCCAGATTCCTACCTTAACCCTATAACCCTATCTCCAGCGCACTTTTCCCATCTGAGAGGTATAGGGGTTCTGTGTGCTTTGTTTCTCCGTCTTTGCCTTGGGGCAGTCCTGGGTTCTAGCTTCTCCAGTTCTGTAGTTCTCATCCACTGCCTCCTTACTCCACCACGTAAATATGCTCAAGTTACTCTCCATGAAAAGAGAGGGAGCGAGAAAACAACAAACTCCTTCTCTCCGTTGGTCTACACCATGTCCCCCTTCCCTTCGGGGTTCCTGAAGGCCTTTATTGCCTTATTTCCCCATTCATGCCCGAACCACTGCAGTCTGGCTTTGCACGCTCCCGCCCTTTCATCATTGCCAAGTCCTGAGGCCCTTCCTCAGTCCCAGTCTCACTTGAGCTCCCTGGGGCATCCAGCAGTCAACCACTCCTTTCTCCCAACCACCTCAGCTGACTTTCTGCCTCTGGGACTCCACCCTTCCGTGCTTTTGGTCCTGCCTTGTCCTCAACCCACTCCTTCTGGGTCTCCTTCCCGGGCTCCTCTTCCTTCCCCTGTTCCTTAACACTGGTTTATTTCTCAGCCCTCTTTTCATTCCCCAGAGTCTCTCTGGAGATTCACTTTCACACACGTGGTTTTATTCACCCCGTATATGACCCCAACTACCATTTGTCACTCCCAACCCATTCCTCTTTCGTGAACCCCAGACCCATACTTACATATGCCATGAACACCCATAGACACCTCAGACTCAGTACGTTTGGATGAGTTTGCCAGGGCTACCATAACAAAATACCACAGACTGGGTAGCTTAACAACAGAAGTTTATTTTCTCACAGTTCTGGAGGCTGGAAGTGTCAGGTCAAGGTGTTGGCAAGTTTGGTTTCCTCTGAGGACTCCCTCAGCTTGCAAGTGGCCGACTTCTTGCTGCATCTTCACGTGAGTGTCCCTCAGTCTATGTGCTGTCTGTGCCCTAGTCTTCTCGTCTTATAAAGGGCACCAGTCACACTGGATGACCTTAATGGTCCTATCTCCAAAGACTGTCACAGTCTGAGGTACTGAGGCTTTGGTCTTGAACATATAAACTGAGGGACAGGGACACACAATTCAGCTTATAACAGTGTTAAAAATCGAACTCATCATCTTCCCCATCATGACGGGGCCTCTCTCCTGTATTCCCTCTCACGGTAAATTGTCAAAGCCCTCTCCAGAATCCCAGAAGCTACAGCCCTGTGCTCTCCACGGGGAAGACTAGGCAGAGGTGCTCATGCCAGACCTCGAGGCTGCACAGGCCACCTGCTTCTTGCCCGCTTCTCAGATGCCAGATTGGAAGCCTAAAAGGACTCAGGAGCCAGCTTGAGAGGCTCCCACTGGCCAAAGGTGCAGCAACAAGGGTAAAAAATCCATTGGTTGAGACATATTAAATATATTTAAATCCACAATTTCACAATTTTTGAAAATTAAATTTGTCATCATTAGAAGATGCTAAGGAACCAACATCTAAATACAGGGAAAGAATTTTGTCCTTTTTATGAATTATAACATTAGGTAACAAGATAGTAGATGAGAGGAAGTATGTATAGAAGTGTTCCAGCAAATAAAAGAAAAGGGAATGATTTAATTGGAATATCGCTACAGCCCCTAATGAATGAAAGGATCTAGGCAATGGTTGTTACTGGCTGCTGACATCACACCAAAAAGGAGATAACCAGGAATCATGTGCCTCCTAACGAAAGAACACACCAGCACCTATGAAGCAGTCTTGCCCCATCAAAAAAACATAACCAGAATCCAATCAGGTCTCTAGATCCAACTGTAAGTTTTTAGAAACTATATGGAACAGAGAAAAATGTTAAGCAACTCAGGGATATAACTAGCAAAACACAGACTACTGGACAAACAATTCAGCTTTTTCAAAATACTAATTGCAAGGAAAAAGAACTAGAAGAGGAACTTAGAAACTTGAAAGACACATTTAAAAATACGAGTATAGGCCAAGATGGAGGCATAGGTAGACATACTGTGCCTCCTTGCACAACCAAAAGAACAACAACAAATTTTAAAACAAAAAACAACCAGAACTGACAGAAAATCGAACTGTATGGAAGTCTGACAACCAAGGAATTAAAGAAGAAACTTTCATCCAGACCGGTAGGAGGGGCGAGACGTGCCAGGCGGAGAGGACTCCCACGATGGGGCGGCGGCTGGTGGACCAAGGAAAGGCGCGGCCAGCCGGGAGAGGTGGTGACTGCGGATCAGGCGTCCCACACCCTCGTACGGATAAACCGGGAGGAACAACTGGGGAGCGAGACAGACCCCGCAACCCAGAGTTCCAGCTCGGGGAAATAAAGCCTCAAAGCCTCTGATTGAAAACTCCTGTGGGGGTGGAGGCGGCAGCAGCGGAAGAAACTCCCGGCCTCACAGGAGAGCTAGTTGGAGAGACCCACAGGGTCCTAGAGTGTACACAAGCCCTCCCACCTGGGAACCAGCACCAGAATCAGCACCAGAGGGGCCCAATTGGACTGTGGGTAGTGCAGAAAGTCACTGAAAACCAGCAGAGAGCGGAGAAAGTGCCATTGTTCCCTCTCGGTCCCCTCCCCAACAAACAGCATCACAACACAGAGATGTGGCCACCCCGCCCTGGTGAACACCTAAGGCTCTGCTCCTTACTACGTAACAGGTGCGCCAAGACAACAAAAATGGCCCAAATGAAAGAACAGATCAAAGCTCCAGAAAAAATACAACTAAGCGATGAAGAGATAGCCAACCTATCAGAGGCACAGTTCAAAACACTGGTAATCAGGATGCTCACAGACTTGGTTGAATTTGGTCACAAATTAGATAAACAAATGAAAGCTACAATAAGGGAAATGAAAGAAAAGGTACAGGGAACCAACAGGGATGGGAAGAAAAACAGGACTCAAATCAATGGTGTGGACCAGAAGAAAGAAAGAAACATTCAACCAGAACACAATGAAGAAACAGGAATTCAAAAAAATGAGGAGAGGCTTAGGAACCTCCAGGATGTCTTTAAACCTTCCAACATCCGAATCATAGGGGTGCCAGAAGGAGAAGAGGAAGAGAAAGAATATGAAAACTTATTTGAACAAATAATGAAGGAGAACTTCCCTACTTTGGCAAAAAAAAATAGACTTCTAGGGAGTCCAGGAAGCTCAGAGAGTCCCAAAGAA